>BEWF01000171.1:0-40249 GCA_002583695.1 Pleurotus salmoneostramineus
AATTTCTAATGAAGACATTTCTATTTATATTCTTTATTTCGTACGTTTAGCATACTTCACACGCTAGTAGGCTTCGAGTAGATTGCAATGCATGCTGTGTTACTTATGTTGTTCCTGGTCGTTGTCGCCCGTAGACTGCTCTCCTAAGAGCTCTCCTGTTCAGACCAAATATGGTCAATTTGGTGACTCCCTAGCAGCTCACCTTTGACCATCTTCGTTCATCTGGGCTTATGTAGGGTCGCCATACTCGGAGCGGCCGAGGACTCCAATGGTGACGATCTTATCTCCTGTGTTGGAGGTCCCCGTAGATCTTCAAGCTTCAAGCTTCATGTCCTCCACCCCACCCGCCGTCATCGATGAAATCAGGAGCCTGGTAGGGGACGATTATCAACTAGACGACGGAAATGAAGGCACTGAGTGCGAAGCCAGCGATCCTCCGTTGTCTACGCTCTCAGTGGGGTACTTCAACCATCTTACCCCGCCGTTAAACACATCTTTCTGGCGCAGGTAGGATCACAACTAGTTTGGATTATATGTAACTCACTCATTGAATGATTTACCTAGTCAATCGTTTACGCCCATGTTTGCCTCGGAACTACACTGGAATACCGAGATCTTGGGTCGCAAATTCGACTACTTGGTGGAAACTTTGACGTGGCGCATCGACGCCTTCGTTTACGCCGTAAATGCCAAACCAGATTCTGAGTTCTCGAAAAATGGTGGCATAGTCTATATTGTACTTGTTCATAGCGGCTCAGCCGAGGCCGGTCAATTGACTTCAAAGGGCCTCGAGTATACTTTCAACGTCAAGCTAGTCTCTGGAAATGGATCCGCCGTCAAACACCTTCCCACCACCAATTCAGGTGTTTATAACAGGCCTTTTTGGAACTGTACGCCCTTGCCTTCTCCTGGATCCTTCTTAGAATTCCGTTGATGTAGATCTGCCAAATTCTCAGATGCAATAGCTTTTAACCACGCCATGCAGATGTTTATGAACGCAGGCAACGAAACTTTCACCTTTGATGCCTCGTATGAGGATGGAATAGACATCAAAGAGGGACAGCAGAGCGGAGAGCTTCAAAAGACCGACACAGTGGAATGGAGTGTTAGGTATGACACAACAGTGAGTCACGTTGAGAGTACAAGCTATATGTCCCCTCAAAACCTCTGATTCTAGATCAAAAGCAAAACCAAGTTCCCTGTCTCTGCGTTGTCCCTTTTCAAGGTCGACTCGCTGGAGGTTGCACACCTCGGTAGGTCGAAGACTTTGCATTAATGGGCTTACTCACTGAGCACACCTGCCTTACAAAGCCTGTGAAGCGTCTTGCAAGGTAAGTCGTGCGCAATTCAACGTTAAACTCGCATCACACTCATCATGCGCCACTTACAGCCTTTATCTGTGTCACTGAAGAGCGAAATTCAGGTTGACTGTTGCTTCTGTGAGTTACCCAGCAGTATTGGCTTGATTCACATGTGCTGAGCTGCGCGAATAGGATGGTATTTTTGTCGACCATGATTTATGCATCACCCAGGGGTAAATCGTGCCCCCAGGCATGTACTCTGGTGAAGAAGTAGTTTTCAACGACTTCACCACATGTCAGCGCATTAAATTGGGAGCCCCATCGAGGTGTCCGTTACTTGACCATTGCAACTTCCGTGAAATTCCACTATCGTTCTCCCATCAACTAAGTACACCGTGGTGCAGGTGAGATCAGCCTTAGGGAGTGTTGGCATGTGTCTCGCAGACAACTTTGCCCGTCTTTAAGACTTTAACCCTATTCCGAATTCCAGATTTCGGATGATCGCAAGTTCACGCCGTTTCTCGGCCTCCTGTGGTCGTGTGCACCGATGCGATAAGAACCGCATGCTACAGTTTTTCATCTAACGATCTCACACGGACGCCACCACATTGCTATCATGACATTCGACCATATGGTCAACTTGCCACAAGGTAGTAGAGTATATGCGGAATGATTGTTCGGTTCCTGCCTCCACGAACTAGATTACCTCCTAATGTCCACGCCCTCAGTTGCACTTGCTTCGATAGCGGCGATACGTAGGATTGAGCAGGTACAAGGAACGAACATCAGACTAATCCGCATCGGGCTCGAGGTCGAGGCACTGAAATGAAAGAAGCACTCAGTCTGACGTGTATACGTAGATCGTGCAAATTTAGATTGCTGGGTGAGCGAAATACGAGAGGGTTGGTTGGTGGAACAAACAGACAACAAAACTACTGTAGAGTAAGGATACCATAACTGCGCAAGGCCTAATCCAGCCGAACGACACGAAAAGGAAGGGGTACAATATATCCAACAAAATAGTGAGGAAAGCGAAGGAGAGGGGGCCGTTTAACTTTATCGGTAATTAGGATCTTTCTCATCGACCTTCTGCTCCGCTGAATTGGTCTCAATAGACGAATGCCTCCTGGGAGCCCCAGCACCCTCCGTTTGCTCCATAGGCGACGCAGCACGTTCATCCTCATCGTACTTCTCCTGCTTCCCAACGAAGCGTCTGAAAACAGGAGGGATCATCGAGCCTTGAGGAACACTCCATTGCTCAGCAGCGTCGTAGTTAGGTGGAACGATTCGTCCACCAGATATTTTGCGAAGGAAGAGAGGAATTGAGTTGAGGAGGATGTATGAAAGGATGCCGGCGATAACACCGTAAGCGATGCTAAGTGAAGAGACGGTGATGAGCAAATGGTTGATAGGAACAATTGCGAGTGAACGTACTTGTATGTGAGAGGGATGATGATGAGAGTCAAGAAAGCTGGGACGGCATCACCGTAGTAGTCCCAGTTAATTTCACGGACGCTGCACAGTACAGATGAGATCAGCGATGGATTTAGCAACGTCAAGAGAGCAACGTACTTGCGGATCATCAATGATCCTACAATGACTAACGCGCCGCCCGTGGCCCAGGGAGGGATAGATGCGAAGATGGGGGCGAAGAACACCGAGATGAAGAACATGATTCCCGTCATCATAGCAGTGATACCCGTCTTGCCACCGTCTGTTCCAAGAAAGTCAATCAAGCCGTCATCTTCGAGGGGTCACAATGAGGAAACGTACCGCTGATACCAGTCGCACTTTCGATGAATGCGGTAACAGGACTGGTTCCGAGCAAGGCTCCAATACTGATACAGAAAGCATCCACGCAATAGGCAATTGTAGAGTTTTCAAAGTCCAGAGTGACTGGGTCCCGTAGACCGGCGAATTTGGCCATAGAGTAAAGAGTACCAGTGGTGTCTATTTGACATCAGTCCGGGTTCCCATCAAGTAGAAGGGAGAAACTCACCGAGGATATCGACGTAAAGGAAGGTGACAAGTGCGTACCATACCTGGCCGTTACTGAGAAAGGAGCATCGATCAATACAATCTCAAGTATCATATGAAACTGCGCGGTTTACCTGTAATTGAACTGAAGGAGCGGTCAGCTCAATTCGACGCCATAACAACCAAGGAAGAACTCACATCAAGGACATTCAGGATTCGGGAAATAGGATGCCAGGTAACGACCTGCTTGAAATAATCAAATGCAACATCTCCAGCAGCTGTATGTGGGAAGTAGGTAACGCTTGTAGGACGGGGCCATGAGATAATAGCGGTTAAGAAGATGCCGATGAGGATAGCACCACGGATGCGGTAGAGCATCAAGAAGATGGTAAAGAAGCTATTCGAAGACGCATGGTTAGCGTGATGTACCGTGGGACGTCAAGACGAACTAACCCTCCAACAAAGATGCCCAACCACATGTTAGGACTCTGGAGGGGCCCAGCAGCGCAGTAGTTTGGAAGGCCTTCCACGAAGTCTAAAGCGAGTGCTTCAGGAATTTTGTGACTAAATACAAGCCCAACGGAGCGCACCTTCGGGTTTACACCCTCCCAGACCCACAAAATTTGTAGTGTCGCCACCAATAACACCCAATCCTCCTGAAGAAAGACCAATGAAGCTAAGCGACGGTGGTAAGTCATCCATGCTTGAATATCGTGATTCGAACAGAACACCTACGCGATGAAAAGGCCGATACCAGCGCCAACGGCGAGGACAAGGGATTGGGGCATAATTCTGACGAGCCATTGTCGAAGACCGATAAGCGAGAGGAAAAAGAAAATCCAGCTGTCACAGGTACAGGTATTTAGTGCGCCAATTCCTCAGGTCGTGAGGATAGGAGTCACTCACCCTTCCAAGAACACAGCGGAAAGGGCCTCTCTAAACGAGATGATACCACTTCCATGGAAGCCGACGACGGAAAAGGCGAACTGGAGCGTTATCAAGGTTAGTGAGCGGGCTGACGGCGACCCCGTGACTAGACCCACTCACATATGCATTGAGACCTAAACCGGGTGCCATCCCCACAGGGAGGTTAGCCAGCAAACCCATGAGGAAAGACGAGAGGGCAGCGATGGCTGCTGTTGTGGTAATCAAGTCCAAGCGAACCTCGGCCTTGCATGCGAGATAGGCATCGTCAGCGACACAGAGGTCGGCTGCGTTACACTCGCAGGTGCCCCCCGACTCTGAGATAATGGCAGCGTTGACGGATATCTGGAGGGGACATGTATGTTAAAGAATACTTGGAAGACAGGAAAAAAGTAAGTGAACTCACAATATACGCCATCGACGCCCAGGTAGTGATTCCAGCTCGCAATTCGGTCTACAAGATACCATGAATGCGTTAGACCGATTTTCTCATCCTTGAAAATTGCCTCTGACCAAGAACCGAGAGCCGGCTCGCTCCTTGGGGTGGCCCGAGCCCTCGAGCTTGAACCATCTCCCAACAACAGTGTCTGCGACCTTGGACGCGAGATAAAATGAGAAAACAACGGGAGTACGAGGAAGAGGAAAGACGTTACTTGGGCATTGAGTCTATCGATGAAGGTAACCATGTTCCACGACGATCCTCAGCCTAGTGGGCTGGTTGGAAGGGGAGAAAGGGAGAATCTGTCATTGTGGCGAATGAAACGACGTCCATCATATAATTTTACGGAGTTAGATTGTTCTCACCGCCAGGTCCCGTTCATCCTCAGGGTCCCAGGCTACCGATCACTTCTTATCGCATTCCATTTCACATGGCCACTTTCCGCGCGACATCTCATCCTCCACGAAAAACATATCTGTCTTGTGCAAGTAATTCGTATTTCACCGTTGACTCTTGACTGCTCTCTCGGGTGCCTTGAAGTTGCATGGATGTCTTTATCTTATCTGGGTTGCGCTGTGTCGACAAGTTGGGAAGGATGCACGCTGTCTTTCAATCAAGTGATGATGAGTATATGGAATGTTGAACGTGAGCGGTGATGAGCGTTGCTGAGTTTTCATGAAGCATCCACAGAAAGAAAATGTGGAGCCGAGTAGGACTCCCGGAGGATACAAACTCACGGTTATGGGAGCGTCTGAATTTGGTCGTTCGTGTGGTCCACATGTAGGTCTCATGGCCAACGCCGAAGCAATAGTTCGGAAGCAATTGATGTGGGCAGTTGTGAGTGATGACTCGTGAACGCAAGAAAAAGACTATCAGAGAGACTACCAGAGACGCCAACAGTGATGGGATAGACACAAGCCAAGCAAATTCTAGGCAATTCAATGGATTGGCACTATCGCCTTTGCGGAAATGCGTGTCCGAAATCTCGCTTCAACAATACTAAAGGGATGAGGGCGTTGGCGATACTTGGAGATTCCCGAAGGGTTGAGGTTTTGCCTTGAACTGTGAAAGTGTGAAGAGGAGTTACCCTTTCTCCTTTCGTGAAGTGAACATTCGTCGGAACCACTTATTGCTAGAAAGGACCGCGAGTGTTACTCAGGGGCAGCCTTCAAAGCAGCCATCGAAGCGATCAGTGTCTGGCTATACGAAGCGGATTGGCAATCGTTTCTAGGGAAAGAAACAGATGAACGGGTATTAGGGGATCTGATAGGAACAGTTAAGGAGAGTCGGCGACGTTCTAACATCGACGAACTCACCTGCGAACTTGTTCTCGGGTTTTCATAGGGATATTGGCGATGGGAAGGTCTTAATCGTCGCACAAAGTGCTTCTATATCTGCGAGGAAAGATTTCATGAGTTTGTGACCTAGAGACTCTAGACAATTGTCACAAAATCATGAATACGATTACCATGGCTGCCTCGTTAAACGGTAATGTACATGTTGAGAATGACATCTTATACATGAAACCTTGGCTCTCTAAAGCCCTGTAAACTCCAACTTGGTGATCTTGGGCTTGGGTGTGTACACTTGAGCTATGCATTCGCTGCCTTGATGATATCAGCTGCCTGTGAAATGCTACATGAAGGAATGTTAGAAAGATAGCATGACGAGCTGCTTGCCTTTTCCGCTACTGCATAAACGGTCAGTTGTGAGTGTGCCGCAATCTGGATAGGGATAACCGATGCGTCGACCTGGCCAGTCCATCCCAAGCAGTCAAAATACTGCTAAAACCTCAAAAAGAAAGACTACTTACAACGCGTAAATTCGTAGTCCCGTAAACCTTCAGATTTTCATCGACGACTCCTCCATCTTCCCTAGGTAACATCGCAGCAGTCCCGACAGGATGAAAAACAGTACCCAAATTCTCCTTGATATACTTCCCTAGCTCTTCGTCCGTCTGAACATTCGGTCCAGGCGCGACTTCGACTTGAACGATATCTTTCAATGTGTCCGTAGAGATGACCTTTCTGGCGTAACGAAGGGCGGCGATGAGGATATCCAGGTCGACTGGGTTGCTGAGGAGGTTTATGTCAATGGCTGGTTTGGCTAACGGATCTGGAGAGGATATATGTACTGCTCCAGCGGAGAGAGGATGCATGAGGCCGATGAAGAAGCTGAGATGTTTCTTTCCGGGTTTAGGGACGAGCCCCTTGACAGGGAAAGGGGCAGAGACTTGAACGAATCTACACAAGTCAGATGAGAGTAAGCACTGTACATGGTAGGTAGAAGGCGAATATACTCACTCGAGCTGAGGCACCTTATCGTTCATTAGCCATTCTTCGTGTTGTTTCCGGACTTTCTCGGCAGCATACCCAGATGGATTGCCAACAACAGCAGCTTTCGCAGCCACAGCATTCGCATCGGCAAAATATTTCAGGGGTAAGAAAGAGTATGCCACAGACGCAGTAGAAGTGAAAACGCCTTGTTTCTTCTCCTGGCTGCGGCGGAGTTCAGCCTAAGGAGTCAATGAGAGGGTAGAAAGGTGCATACTATAGTTGCATTTCTGCGGCGGCCTGCGCTGGATCTGTCATTCTGTCAAGGGAGTCGTACTTCGAGTCCATTTCCGTGACAAACATGGCTGTGATGTGTTCCTCTAAATATCGCCCTCGGTCAAGGTTAAGTATGATAATCTGAAACGGCCTTACGTAGATTGGTGCCGACGCTTGGTAAGTTGACGATGACGGGTATGGAGTGAGCGGAGAGGATATTTTCATCTCCAATGCCTGGTGGTAGACGTTTAGGAAAAGCTTGAAGCTTACAACCAAGAAATTAAAAGCTGCGGCACACCTGAAAGCTCCAGGACTTGCGGTGTTTGGAATGATCCTTCGACGCATCGCGCGAGCAAATATCAGTTGGAAGCGAAAGCAAATAAGTTGGTTGTGTCGCCTAACCTGCAGATATGATGACTTCGCGCTTTGCCAGTATCATGTGGGCCGTTCCATCACGGAGATACTCAACGCCTTCGGCTTTGGCACCCTCTGGGGTTTTACTGAGCAAGACGCGGGAGACATGTGCGTCTGTAATGACTGTGAGGTTGGGCTTGTCTTTGTTCGGTTGGTAGTACGCCTGAGTGGGAATAATTTGAAGAGTCGGTTAAGCAAATCAGATATTGTGGGATGCTAGCCTCTCACCGTTGCCGAAGAACTGCGCGTGCACGTCGAGGGATCGACCGCGTTAGTGGTGACGCAGGTACCGACAGTGTCACCGCTGAACTACACTCTCTTGTCAGCGACAGAAGTCATATCCACGGTTGAATGTCCTTACACTGTCAGGGTTCGAGGGCACACCAAGAGAGTGTAGCGCCTTATAGAATGTGCGAAACATGTCTCCACCATTCCAACCTGCCAACGACCGCTTCAATGGGCCGGAGGTACCAACATAATTAGGATCGGGCTTCATGTCATATTGCTCCAGTTCCTCGAAGGACGGCGTAAAGGTTTCCGACTGCATGTGGTGAATTGTGACATAACCACCGGCATCAACGGTCAAGTTTACTGCTTACTTTGATGAAATATTTAGAAAGCTCCTTCCAGTTCCATCCTTTAGCGCCAAGGGACTCGAATGCTGGAAGAAGGAAGGGGTACATATGAATATGGATCGATCGTGTTCATGGTGGTGGCCATACCGTCATACTCCGTTGAGGAAGCCCTAGGCAAGTGTTACCACAAGTGTAATTGGTGAACAGGAAAGTACGTACCTCCCTGACGACAGAAAATTCAACTAATGGAGGGGGTTGAGAAGAGCCCGATTAATTATAATGATTGCATCTCAGACGCACGTTGGAGGAACCGCCGATTCCTTTCCCCCTTTCAGCGAGTGGGTCAATCAGAAAGCGCTTACGGTGGCCCTCGAGAACGTACCTCGGCAGGTATATGACACGACCGTCAAGATGTTTCTGAGGCGTACTCATAAAGCCCCAGTCCAAGTCGGGTTTGGCAAGGTTCTGTGAATAGAGACCTAAGGCACCACGCGTCAGCCTGATAACTTATAGCTAGAAATTCGGGGTGCATACCGGGAATTTGCACGTTTGGTTGGTCAGAGACATCACCTCCTGCCTCTAGAACCGCAACAGTCTTCGACTCGTCTTCAGCAAGTCGAGCGGCTACGACGAGACCAGCTACACCGGCTCCGACGATGACATAGTCGAAAGATAAGGGATTGCTCATGGTGTGGGACTGAGGACAACCGTCAGTTGGAGCGGTTTATGTAGGTTATATGTGGTAAACATGGAGCGACGCCCAGAAGCAGTGTGGGTGCGATGTTACACCTTCTCCAAGGATACTTACCTAGTACCATTCCACGCGGCCATCTGGAGAGCGAGCTCGCCAGATTGCACGTAGCAAAACGTACATCAAGAATGAAAGCTCCTGGGGAATACCTAACCACCAGTTGGCAACTGAGAACTTAGAAGCACGGATAGACTCGCAGACCGCAAGATCCACGCTTCATCCGATTGAAAGAAAAATACCGGGTTTCCGGGATCTGGGTGATTCTTAATTATGCGTGTGGTCAGCGGCAGAAATTGCAATGCGAACAGTCGTCAATCACCCGTATGCTGAATGTTCAGGCGAGATTCGAGTGGATGGGAAACTTGCGTGATTTTCCGTGCTTGACGGCTGTAGAATTTTTATGAGAAGGCAGCTGCAAGACAGATAGTATAAAGACCAGGAACGTCCAGTGCATGACACCTACGTACAGACTCTTGGTAAATGGGATTCTCGGTCAACCTACTGTGGCGAAGGGTGGCGAGGGATCCACATCACCAAACAAGGGCATACGTTGTCACGTGACCGTTGCGTGGGAAACATATATAATTGCGCGTGCTGCGCGGTGCACAGCCGCATAGCGCCCTTTGTTCCGAACCACGACAGGACGCGTGTCCAAGCGTCATTCTTTCCCTGTTTGAGAGCTGTACACAGTCATCATCCGTGAGCTGTAGGAATCAGAGTCATCTGCGCCTTTCAAGATCAGGATTTCCTTTTGTTTCCGTTACCACCACCATCCAACGCCTCAATGTCCAAGCCCACTACGCCATCCTTCGCTTCTCCTCAAATGTCTTCCTTACCCATTGGCAACAGCCCTCGACCAATGAACCCCTCCCAACGTCGTGTTGAGCACTCAGAACTGACATATGCCTTGTCGTCAAATGGCTATGATCCTAGAAGTAGCCTGACTGTCAACACTGCGAGCTTTGGCAAGAATATCCAGTCTTCAGCATCCCCTGCGTTCTCACCTCGAATGTCTCTGGCAGCGAACTCGTCAGCGAGTAGTGATTCGCCGTACGGTGCACCTGGAGAGTCGTCACGGAAAGCCCGCATTCAAGAGCAGCGTCCTTCATCTGAATGTCTATCTCCCATATATCCCGATCTCACTGCGTTGTCCGCAAACTATATGAAGATGCTGAGCACCACTCCTGCTGCTGTTGAGCCTTCGTCGCCGCAAAGCAGCACGATCAATCCCGCTGACTTGACCTCCCCACTGCAGCAGGTTCGTCATGAAGACCAGCTCCTTGATGATATGGTGGACGCACAGGCAGGCGATTGTGGACTTTATAGCATGCCATCGAATGACTCGTCAAATTTCATCGATCAGGCCTCGGCTATGCCGCCCCCTCCTACCCCAGAATACGAATACCTCACCTCGGCGTCTCCTTATACGCCATACACACCATACGAGGATGCTTTAGATTCGCCGTGGATGTCTGAGATGTTGCTCACACAACCCATGATTGCCGGCGTTGATCAGGAAGTGTTGCTGTTTGGAGGCGTAGAGGCACCCCTCGGCGATAAACATGAGTCATCCTCCGCTCCTGCGCCCCCTGTACCCGACATGACCAATTGGCTTACAATGGAGTCATCCCCGTCTACCCCATATCTACAGGATTTCACGCCCCCTACCGCAAGCGCTGAAGAAATGAAACCCCCTCCACCACCCTCTCGCCGTAAGAGTATCCCGACGGGGACGAGGAAGAATATCACTCCAGATTCGCTTCTTCCAGTCGATGCTCCGACTCAGCCACGCAAGTACGTTACACCATCGGCAACCTCGAAGAAAGACGTTCCTGCCTCCTTTGCGAGAAAGCGTTCCAGATCGCAGTACCGTGGTAAGGCTGAGGAAGACGAGGATGATGACGAGCCTAGAAATGGCGAGCCTTCTTCAACAGAGTTGCAGCTCATTGAGACGAAGAGGCGACAGAATACCCTTGCAGCTCGTAAGAGCAGGAAGCGCAAGCTCGAGTACCAGCAACATCTGGAGGACCAGGTACAGACGCTTACGACGGAGGTTAATACGTGGAAGCATCGCGCTGAAACGTTGCAGACCGTTATGCGCAGCCATGGAATACCAACACCTCACTTCACCGATTAATTCAATCCCATATCCCATATCCAATCCCAACACCATCCAATCAACAAAGAATATTCGCTCTCGAATATCCCCTTCCATTTCCCTGTCCTATGCATATCTCAGCTCATATGATATCTATTGCTTTGTATCGAACCTTCCCCCAGTAATCATCTGTTATCTATAGTAGTTTACAACCACCCAGCTCAGTTCTCCCGGACACTTACTTATCACCAATCCTATCCGTAGCTCTTACATATAGAGATCGCCATATATATTCCACGGCGCAGCTACATCTCCCCTTCCTATACTATGTATCACACCCTGTGTTCGGTCAAATGTCAATGACATAGTCTCATTGTACTTCACGACTTGCAGTTTGATCATCTAACATCAGGAGTCGCCACAGCCCGCCATACCAGCGTGTCTGAAGACGGAGGCGTTAACAGCGGCAATGCTGCTTCGAGTACTAACATGGTAATGGGCTGATGGTTGTCTTCGAGCTGACGTTCCTCAAAAATACAAGGACGCGTATCCTTCACTATTCATATCTAAGAGTTACATGTTTCATGCTATCTATGTCACGGTGAGTTGGCAAAAATAGTCCCTGCGCGAGTGGACCACACTTACCTTGTGAACGTTTTTCAAACCAAGGGCTTGGCTTTATACAACAGAACGTACGCAGACGAGTCTTCGCCTGGGACAGGAAGATCAGGCTATGACACGACGGTCAGTGGTCAAAGACCTACCTCCTCCCTCCAAAGTAATGAGTTTCTCCTTAGGGAAGATCGACACTTTATCATCATCGAACTTATACCAATCATCATTGTCGTCAACATCGTCAATCGAAGGGGGTTGCAATGCGCTCTTTCGGACGAAACCCATGTAATGGCCTGCGTCCGCTGCGGCGCCCTTGTGTGTGACGATGGCTGAGAAAGGATTAAGTCAGTGAGAACCACGTTAAGGTGTTAGTGTCGAGGAACTTACCAATGAGGTCATACAAGCCAGTAACATTGGCTCCAACGTCGTTCTTGAGACTCTCGTCAATAAGTTTACTCAGTTCCTCTCCTTCCCTGCGCCTATAAACGACCTCAGGTTCCAATTCCCCTCCTTCCGCGGCTGCTGGGGCTGCCGATTCAGCCGATTCACCTTCAAGTGGTGGTCGAGGAGGCTCGAGTTTGGCCTTTTCTTCTTTTTCTTTCCTTGCCTTGGTCCGCCTGCGTTGCTGACGTCGGTCTGAACGATCTTTGTTGTATTCCAGTAACTTCCGGTTGAGTGGCTGGAGCTTCGCCTTCAACTCGTCAGTAGCTAAATCGAGTCCGTCCAGTTCTGTCGGGAATTTCACTCGGCGCTGCAGTAGGAGATTAGTGTTAACAGCGGCGTTCGATACATCAGAGATGGACTAACCATAATCTTGGCCTTTTTATTGATTTCGGCTCTCCAGGCGAAGCGGACCATTTGAATGGTCAAGTATGTAGGGAGTCGTGACATCCTCGAACGCTGCGTATAAACTGCTTGTCTTCCCAGTGACGGAGAATTTTTCTCGATTTTTTGATCCAGCGACTAACCGAATTGGGGTCAATGGAATCGGAATAGGCAACGGCGACAGCAGCTCACATTCATGATTCCAGCCATTAGGTAGTTAGTTGTGTTAGTGATGTTACACTCCACTTTCAAGACGCTCTCCGAGCGCGTAGTTGGTGGTTCGTCTGCTTCATCGCAAGTCATCCTATACGAAACTCTATAAGCACAGAAGCTTGGAAGGGACCTGAAAGTTTTACGTTCTGAGCATCTGTCCAACCATATACTGCTCAATGAAGGCCTTGGATCCTGCAGGAGGGGGCGCCGAGGTTGAAGGCTCGTCAACTTGCATTGCCTCTTCCTGAGGCAGACTGATAAGTGGCGAAGGAGGGAGCCCCGGAAGCTCACGCAACGAGTTCAGTATTTGAGCGTAGCATTCTTCCGCATCTAATTCGTATTCAGTGACATACTTCTCAGTAGAAAGGGGAGAATTACCCTGTTGGGCATATCCTCGGCCACCCATCATGGCGATCTTCTCGGAGGGGCGAGCCATCTCAGCGAACTGTGGGTTCACTTGGCGCAGAATGTGCAAAAAGGCAGAGGGAGTCACGGAATCAGTGGTTTGTCCCATTTGCGTATATAGCGACTGGAGACTGCGAGCCAGAGAGCTCGGACCAGCGTTGCTCGCGCTAATTAGGTTTAACATGCAGCCAAGATAGATATGATCAGTCTCAGAACTGAAACATTGAAAGGGACTGACGAAGATGAGCTACCACGGAGAGCGACTTGGAGCTCAGGGACCGCGCGAAGAGCTTGTACGGAAGCATTCATATAGCAGGTATTCCCTAGGCTATATTGGATGAGTTGGTTGGTGTCAAGACAGGTTGAAAATGCCTTACTTGACCAAGCCGACTGGCATCGAAAGCTAAAAAATTATCAACAATGGAGAGCGTCAGTGACATGTATAAACCAGTAGTCATATTGACATGGACAAAATGGAGATGCGCACTGATGAAGCAAGTTCACTATCATCAAGGTCTTCAAAACAGTCGATTTAGTAAATCATCCCCGATGAAAGCATAGCAAGTTGTGACTTACCTTCGAGGAATACAACAGGTTTTTCTGGGGGCTTAGGTAGCTCCCCAGCTGCGCCGATGACCATGAAAGTTTGACCCTAGATCATCCATGGTCTCAGCCTCGAAATTTGTCTGCCCGACGCGAATCGCAGCGACTTTAGGCTGCATCCTCACCTCCTTTGGTGCCACCTTCTTCCAGGGCGTATCATCTTTCAAAACTCCTCCCTTTATCATAACCTTCATACGATCCACTGGTACGCCGGTAACCTCATAGATCGACTGCTTGAAAGTCGACGGCGGTGCGTCCACATCGAGCTGAACGTCGAAGGTTTTCCCTGCATGCTTAATGTGTACTGGAATGGGTGCCATTCTGGAGTGCAAGTAAAAATGAAAGTCAAGCTTGAAGCGCGCCTGGGGTACGCGTTCTCTTTCATGTGGTGACCCACAGGCCCCTGTCTGTCACATTACGCGTCCCACTTACGTGATTCGGTCTGACGTAATCGCATGTGACGTCAACACGTCAGAAACACGCTCGCCACTGCGCACCATCATTCTACTAAAGAGCTATCAAAGAGCTCCTTGGACTGTTACCACCACCACCACCATCCATTCATCCTCGCTGTCTCTCTAGCCTATCGAAACGATGACTATCTAGTACGTTGTCTCGGAGGCCTACGTCGTTGACAACAGCGATCTGACCATGTTCTTTGCAGTTATTCCTTGACTTTTCTCTTGCTTGCCTCAGAGATGGCCACGTTCTGCTTCCTAGTCGCCCCACTTCCATACGCGATCCGGAAAAGGCTTTTTTCTTTCCTCTCTGAAAGCGTCATCATTGCAAAAATTGCCTATGCCCTCAAGATCTCATTCATGTGAGGCGTCTTCGTCAACGCAGGTCGAATACCTCTGACACTATACACATACATCTCCAGTTTTGTCGCTATATTATTTATCGACGCGGTTCAACGAATGTTCAGGATAACTGCGGAAGCTGAGGCGTCTAAGACAGGGCAGAATGGAGGCGTGCACGATGTTCGGACGGAAACCAATCTTGCCGCCAGGAAATTTTAGTAAATCCACCTTTCGTGTCCCAGCTGAACTCAAGCTAAACTAACATGATACTAGTGCCCAGAGAAATGTCTACCTCACTGGGTTCTGCCTCTTCCTTTCTCTCGTCTTGACCCGCACCTTCTACATCATGCTCGACCTCATTCATACTCAAGAACAATACGCCAAGTTGAAGAGTCAGGCAAGTATCTATTTGATCTAAGGGACTTCATGTCAACCCCAACTCCTTCATGTAGACGGAATCACAGAAAGGCGAGTCCACCGCTGATCTGAAGAAGAAAATCGCTTCGCTTGAAGCAGAGACTAGAGATTTTGGTACGCCACCCTCACCAACTTCATAATGTGTAGAGTCTGAGGGTTCCACCAGCGACCTTGAAGAAGCAATCGGCCCAACAAGCGGCTGAATACGACCGCTTGGCGACCGAATTGAATACCTTGAAAGGCGACGTTTCGGACAAGAAAAAGGACTAATATTGTGTTCTTTACAAATCTATCCTTTTGCTGACTCCTTGGTCGATCATTACGCGTCAATCCTTGTAATGATGCTGAATTACATTCCTCTCTTCGGTTTTAGAGAATACGTCTCAGAAAATGTTTTGAACCTAGAAGACTCAATCGTGCTCTTTGTGAGCGCTTATCGTTTGGCCTTCCATGAGACGTATCCCTCGCATTCGGTTCGGCGTCCCCCTTCATAGCGCGTCCCACGTCGCTCATTTCTCATGCAAGACCATGCTTCTGGTCCATATGACGATCGTTCTATTGCCATTATTCGTGCACACTACGAGCATAAAGTCGCTCTTTACTCTATGATGCCTTCAGGTTCCCTTCTCACCCCCACTCGCCTCCCTTCGCAATGGCGACAAGGCTCGTCGTTTACTGGCTTTGTCTCTTCGCGTCACTAGTGCTGAGTGCCTTCGGAGCCGCTACTCCAGCCAAAGTCGGCATCGCCAAATCCGTATTTGACGACCTGCAGCGATACGCTAAATATTCTGTTACCGCGTACAAGGACTTGGAGGACTGCGTCAAGCCGTTGAATAATACTGTCTTGCATCGTGTAGGCGACCACCACTTCGTCGTTGTGCCTACTCATCTCACCCGCTGGACGTCGTTCACTTGATAGTATGACAAAAAGTCTACTCAAGGTTTTCTCGTTCGAGATGATGTCAAGAAGGAATTTATCCTCGCTTTTCGGGGTACCGAGCCTACCAAAGGCGACGGTGATTGTTCCATAGGTAAGTCCCTGCCGCCGAAGCCCGAGGGTGACTAGTGGACGAAATACTCACATGTATTTCTTTGTTCTCAGACTTGAGTATCTGCAAAACCAATTTAAGTCTCCCTTTGGTTGAGAGCAACGGTGCCAAAGTACATACAGGCTTCCAAAAGGCTTGGGGGTATGTCAGTGAACAGGTTACCCAAGATCTCATGAAGGAATTGAAATCAAAGCCCGGTTATCGTGTGGTCGTTACTGGTGCGTAAATTACTTCCTGCATTAGTTCAGGCAATGTTAATCGGGATCATTATGTGATCCTCTAGGCCATTCTCTCGGTGGAGCTCTAGCTGCTGTATCCTCTCTGCAAATCAAAAAGACATTCCCGAAGCTGGCCCTCAAGATGTTTAGTTACGGTTTGTTTTGTGCTCCCACTTTTACTTGCCCATGCCGTCGCCAACTCGGGGGATACTTGCTGTGCAGGAGCACCTCGGGTCGGTGACTTGGCCTTTGTCAAGACTTTTGAGAAGACTATTGGTACAGAGAATATTTATCGAGGTCAGACAACGCGTTGATCCCCTTGTTCCATTTATCTATGTAAGCCTATGATAATGTTGAAAGGTTCCAACTTGCAAGGTATATCCTCTTTTGAGCTCCACCCTACCATTGCTGAACCCAACCACTCAAGATCCGGTGTCATTCCTCCCACCTTTGCTGCTGAGCTACCGCCATTTGTAAGTTTCTTTGGTGATTTCCACCCTGACTGAGAAGACTGACATCACCCGAAGTGGTACAGGCTACTGGCTATCCAAGGAGCCTGGTTCGTAACCACAATCGTAATTCACTCAAAACTCACGTTTACCATACTCATCATATATCATTACTCAACAGCTTCGGCCGGCAACGTCATGATTTGCACACACGGGGAGGATAAAGATGAGACAACTGATAAAACATGCAATAATGTACCTGGTGAAGTTTCCAACTTCATCATTCTCCCTCGACCTACTCAATCTCGTTAGTCGTCGTCAACCCCGCCAACATCGCTCAACATTCCTCCCTATTCGGTATTAGTAAGAACAATCGATTCCTTCCACAGCTTGTCAAGTATTTAATGGCGCTTTTGCTTTTCAGCTACGAGCAATGCGAAGCAATACTGTGGAGGTGGAGCAGCAGGAGTGTCGACGGCTACTTCCCAGCGACCTGGGTCTGGGAAGAAGGGTAAAACCAAGAAGACGTCTTAGTCCCCTCATTCATCGATGTATCGTAGGTGTACATCGGCATATCCCTCTAATGTTCTCTTCGTCACCGCCTCTGTTGCACCGCGCTCGCAAGCGCCAGCGTCTATGCGACGCAACTTCCATGCCTTGTAGCCCTCTACGCTTGAAATGCACCGAGCGGTTCCTCACGCGCACGCGCCATTATCTGTGCTCGCATGAGCAGATGCAAGCCGCCTTCTGAATCTTGATCAATTGTCCATCCCCCTTCCATTAATATCTACTACGCAAAGAACAGCGATCGTCTGCTGGATATTCCCTAACCATTCACTGGGCGCCGACGCTCTAGGAGCATTCCCCCAAATGGTTTGGCATGATACTTTGCGTTGACTTTGCGAGCAGCAAGCGAGCAGAGTCACTGTCCCATCGGGCCCGGGCACGATTTGCCCTGTAATGGCGAGGTTGAAATAGCATTGTTCGGGGCCGCGCAAGGGACGATGACAACATTGAAAGATTGATATCTGATGCATTTGCATGATGGTGGCATAATGGTGGCATCGTGGTCGAAACCAAGTCGAAATGGTTAAACATGAAATTTGAAAGGTCACAAGACGATCAAGAATCCAGCAATTCTAGCCGCTCGTATGTTGAATAAATTCCGAGAAACTCATTTCCTCGAGGATGTACACAACCCAAATGCAAAGAAGGAAGCGGGAAGTAAGAACCACTGAAACCAAAGTTACCAAACTGAAACAGCGTTCGATTTGATTAGCGCTGTAATAAGCGCCAAGTAATTCTATTTATAGAAACTGAACTTGACGACGTTCTCCTCGACCGTCGATATTTTTGACGTGGCCACCTTCATACTTCTCCCTTGCGACCACTTGCGACTCTTATACGTGCTTTACGATATCCCCCTCCTCATCCTGTCGAAAAACAGCGAAGAAATACTGAATCCACGCGTCGACGCAGACCACCGATCTCGGTTGCTGTGCCATGGCTGCAGCGCTGTATCTTCATAATGCCATATTTGTCCCGGAATCTTCAGAGGACTCGAGTCATCATCTACACGACAGAACAGCTTCGAGCGCAACGCTGCGAACAACGACCTCAGATTCGCATCCAACAGAGCCACTGCTGCGAAATACCGCCTCCGAATCATCAATGACCTACCACGAACTGCTTTCACATCAACCGTCGCACCCTGATATGCCACATACTGCACGAAACAACACCCTAGACCTTTTCGGAGACCCCACGGGTATTGAGGAGAGGAAGGGATATATGGAGTTGGCTACCCGACGTCGCTTGCGCAGGCTTCGATTGGTTAAGCGGCTGCTGGAGTTTATGGTTGGTACGTGATCACGTCTATTGAAGAGTGGCTGCAGCATGTCATGAACGGACTTCATGTCGCCATCGCAGACTGGAAGTGAAAGGGGGGCTCCTTCAACAGAGGCTTTACGTCGCGACGTGCTGCAAAGACTCTATTCAACGGTTGAAAAATGGTCTAACTCACTTTTATAGTCGTCTGGACAACATACAACATTATCCGCTACTTCATTGCGTATACTGTCTTCACTTCATTCCGAGGACAAGTGGCCGCTCTTTCCTTGGGCGCCGTTGCGTCCGTGTCTCTTGCCGTCTTCCTTTCTTCCGAAGTTCTTTCACTGTTGAAGGCTTATTTAATGTTTCACGACGTATCTCTTCAATTCCAGTTCATCATGCGGACTTCTTTACACGCACTCTCTCATCTTTTACTTCTAGTACCCGCCATCGTTAATTTTGCCTTGGTCATCGCCTGGAAGGACTTGGCTACGCCAGATATTGCTTATCTAGAACGTTGTAACATGGACATTGATGTTGTATGGTCTGTCTCCAAGTCCAAGTGCTCCCCTTGGACATGGGAGACTTGGGTTTCATTTGCTCTTGTCCGTATCTTTCTGACCCTCGCCCTCATCGTGAGTGTTCCATGTCTCCTATTGCATCTGTGCTCATACTAACGTATCTCCAGGTGCTACATTTCTACTCGTCGTTTGCCTATCAAAAGACACGACGACCCGGTCACCTACCACGACCCCTGCTCATGCGACGCGGCCATGGTCGCGGACAAAGCGCCACTGAACTTCTCTCTGACTCGACGACAGCGATAGGCACGCCTATCCGCCAACACACCCACCAAGCTTCCTACGCCACCCTCGCCTCTTCCTCTCGACATCACGCCTCCTCCAGCTCCCTTCGCCGTCCCTCTTCCGAGTTCTCGTCGTCTGTCGAGCTTGATCATACTGATCCCGCCATGGACAGTTTCTACGATCGATATAATGCCGCGATCAACCAAATACACCGCGAAACCGAAGAGGGGATGCGTTACGCCGAACCGGATACACCCACGGGTTTACCACCTGGTGCAGCGCCGCCCCGACCGTCAGAAAATTACCTAGCAACGATGGCGATGTACGATGAATATGGACGACCTCGACCACCTGAAGGGCACGTCCGTATGCTGGGAGCGTACGTCAAGCGTATGCCAACAATCGAATCGATAGGTTCTCGGGAAGCTGGCAGTTTCTCGGAACGCCGAGGGTCTCTGTCTCCTCGGAATTCGCTGAGTCGACCACCAACGAGAGCGAATACGTTCTCAACGATCAGTGTCAGCGAGCCGCCCAGTCGGTCTAACAGTCTCTCGGTGGCTGCGGAGAGGTTGGCCTCGGGAAGTCCGGCTAGTCCGGCTGGAAGTGGTAGCGGGGTGGGAGTGCTCGCGGGTGTTTCGGAGGTGGGAGAGATTGTTGGGCCGAGAGTGGGGAGTGCGGGGACGTTTGGGAGCGGTGCGGATACACAACCGTCTCTGGGAACGTCCTATTATACGGCCGCAAGCTTAACGGACTCTGCACGGACTACGCCAGAGTAATTTATGACATGATCTTGAACGTTTAACATCCTCTTTCGGGATGTATCCTTGGGTCTAGTGTATAGAGTATATACCTAATTCTGTCGTGAAACTTTCGGTATTTTGAGAGGGTTCTTGTATATAGGTCTACTTCATACTAGGTCGTGCCCATGTGTTATGCACCATACACACGCATCCTTACCAAACCCCCCTGGATGACTGACTAGGAGTCGGGCTGACTTCCGGCTTTGTCAGTCCCTTGAACTTTCTTCCCGTCTGCGCAATGATTACACCCTCAGGAATAGTGCTTCATTCATGTCTTGCGTTTCGTCCTCAGATCAGCGTAGTCATGGGCTGGATTATGCATGGTTAGCACTTTTTTCTTATTCCGAACCAATTCCGAACATACTCTACAAGGATGCTATAGGACATCTTACTTGAAGTCCAGGATGCAGCATTTTGTTCTTAGACAGTGCTGAGGTTACTCCAGCCCACGCCCTCAACGGGCTATGCACGTTCGAGCCGTCTATATTTAGACGAGATGCTGTATGATTAACGCTCGTCCGTCTTGTCTCTCACCCTTTTGGTACTTCACAGAAACAGATCATGGATCCGCTATATTGCCTACCATGTCTGCCTCGCTACTCACAAACCTCCATCAAACCCCCACGACCAGTCATGGATCCCCTCTCCATCGCTGGAACGGTATTTTCCTTCGTAGACATTGCGAAACAAATCAAGGCCTCCGTTGGTAAGGTGCGTTCTCGAGTTAGCACGAAGCACCCAGATATAGCACTTTTTTGAACGGTGAATAGGTGGCGAAGACTCGCCGCAGCATGCGGACCACGTCTGATGATATCCTCGCTGACTTGAACGCCCTCCATAATTTCTGTGAAACACATAAATTGGCTCTGGAAGATGCCGTCGAACTCAAGGATTCCCTCGACGGGCTGAAGAGGTAAATTTTTGCCATTCCATTCGCTCAATGTACCAGTATACTGACGCCGCGCAGCCAACTGATGCATGTTTCGACCAGATGCAACCGAGTATTCGAGCCTCCTTCGCCTACGGTCTTTGGAAAAGTCAAACATGCGTTGAGGACTTGGAAGAACGGTGATTCCATCGAGTCCGATGTAAAGCGTTTGAAAGAGAGCGTCAAAGCATCAATGAGCCGTATTCAGGTCAGTCTATCCCATGATGTAGTCATGCTCCATTCACTGCTTATCCCAGCTATACGTCTCTGCTCGGAGTGAAATGGCAGTTGTCCAAACTTCACAGAACATGGTCATCCTCAGGTCTGACCTGCGTACTCATATGGCTCGAGTTGACGCACTTTTCGGAAAGAAGATCATTGAGCCAGGTCCAAATGATTTTGCGAATGTGAGGTCTTCGTGATCTATCTTTAATAGCGACTGACAACTTCAACTCATCAGATTCTAGGGCACAGCGAACCCAACACTGTAGACCAACAGTACCTACGCTTTAAGCTTCAGTCCATCGTCGACATACTCGAGTCAACTACGTGGTCAATAACTGCCATTAATCCCGGAACATGCCGCACTATCAACAATCGTTATATACGGGTAAACACTCCCAAAGAACACATGTCCATCATGGTCTCTACCTTGGCACCTGCATGGCGTATCATTGACACTCTCAATACAAGCTCTCTATCGCCTTTCCTGTCCAATTGTCTGGACCCACTCGTCGATTTGGCTTGCGACGTCATGTACCGTGGCCTTGATCATATAGTCTTCCGCATCTTCGACTTCGCGGCTCGGATGCTAAAGCAGCTGCTACGCTCTCACGACAGCGATCAGCTGTTATTCTACCTCTCTTGGGTTCTCGTTCAGCAGCAATACATTTGTCCGCCTGGAGCGAAGCAAGTCGCATTGACCCAGGAGAACGTCGCTGTCCGTCGGAAGCTACTCCGCTCCCCGAAAACTACATTCCCTCGATCCCTACGACTTTACTGGCTTCACCACTCCATCTTCCGCTTAGCATATGCTTGCTATTGCAACGAGGATGCCGATCAAGCCATCTACCATTACCAGGAATCTCTCCAGCTGACTGACACCGCTCATCGAGATGATTACGAAGAGTATATCCCGATCAGCTGTAAACTTGAAGGACAGTATTCCTTTGTCTTTCAGTCAGCACAATCTTTCGTTCAAGACTTCGCACTGGCACAATCGACTGCTTATGGGCTGTCACTGTACGCTGGCTCCCTCCGCGTCCTTGGTCGATACCGCGAGGCGTACTATGCGGGCAGGGATGCCATGACAATCCTACAAACTTTGGACGCTTCCAAGGATTCGCTCCCACCGGACTTCAATTTGCTGGGTCATCGTGTACGATGGATCCAAGTGCACTTACCATCTTGGGTTGATATTGTTCGCAACCCGGATGTTGAGGAGAATTCTGATTCAACGGGCGACTCCGCTCAGCAGACAGCGCGAAACACGAACTTCACGAACACAAGCACTTCGATCCAAACGATTCCAACGTAGTGGCTCCTATTCTATGATGATGTCTCTGATAAGTATTTCGCTTCGTATCTCGTGTTAGATCAACCCCTTGATTATGTCGGAGGCTGCTCTGGGCTTTAGTTATATCTTCTATACCAAATACGAACCTCACATACCCTGTTCTGCTATAGCGTAAACGGTTGCTAACGCAGTCGTAATTAGGGGGTGTAACCCGAAGGGGGGTCGAATGCTTTACCTTGAGGGTGTGAGCAAAAGTGTAGTGGAATGATAGACATGTCTACGACGCGAATATTTTCCGTTCCGTATACCTGAACATTTGGCATGCGGTCATTTTCTTCCTCGGTGACGAAGTCAAAACGAAGTGCTTCTTACCTTGAGTCTTGGATCTACCACTCCGCCATCCTCACGAGGACGCATACCACAGGTTCCTGCTGGGTCTGGTGGAGTGAATTGGCGAAATTGATAGTAGCCGTGAATATTAGACTCACGGAAGATCGACCGTAGATTTTGCTTGACCCAGGCTAAAGTTATATCACTAAAATGAACACAACTCGGGTGGGGCATTTGCCAACTCACACCGGAGGTCTTCATCACTCTGCACAGAGCTTCCAGGATTCAGTTCATTCAACCCCTCGGCTGTTACACGTGAGCTTTCTGCGTCATACTATTGAGAACACCAACCCACCAAGAGCTTCCGAGAACGGTGGCGTCTTCCCAATCTTACGAGCAAATTTCACAGCTTCTAAGAGAACTTCAAGATCTGGAATGATTCCGTATGTAAGCATCAAATTCGCGTAGATTTTCTGGAACCTGGTACCAATCTCTCTCTCGCAGTATCGAGGGTCGATGGCAGGGCTTGCGGTCGGGTCGCTGGAAACAGCGTGCTAAGTAGCTCGGCGAGTTAGTAAAAGATGAAGAGAATGGAGGCTCAGGACAGAATACTTACAATTGTTCCCCGTGAAAATAGTAGATGTGAGACCGCGACAATCGTGAAGTAGCGCTTTCCTGGCTGCGGTGGATCTACAAACAGGTAAATATGGTAGAGGATATGGAGGCACGCGGGCAACGTAACTAGGCGACGATCGATTGCACTGACAAAATATGGTCTCGCAACTGAGGGACCCTTTGGCGAACCTTTCCAGCTGTATCTCGTACTGTCTGCGCAGTCCGTTAGATATCGACGGCGCCAAGTCGGACACCAATTGTTGTGCTGAGTGTAAGATCGCTTCGTGTTTGTCAGACAGACGTGACAAGGGGTTGAAAGACGCGCCGGAGAATCCCAATGTGAATACACCCTTTCCCTCCGACCTACGCAATTCACTAGGTCGGCATCATATAAGAACTGGCGGTGGATGCGTACCATAATGCCATGTGCTTTTTAAGTTCATCAGGATCAGACAAACCGTCGAAGGTATCGCCCGGGATGCTATCCGCAATTTCTAGGCACGACTACCAGATGAGAGCGAAAGCTCAGTCACGTCAGACGGTTCTCACCGTAGGAAACGCCAGTGCATATGTGCTGCGAATAAATAAGTCGAACGCTGATGATACAAGGTTCGGTCGGTGACACACCTCTTGTAGATTCTCTCCGACCCCTGGCAGGTCAACCTTTACGGGGATCCCAATTGACTCGAGTATACTCCTGTTACCGATCCCAGAGAGCTCCAGGATTTGCGGAGACTTGGTAGCCCTGAGCCAGATAGAAGCGGTCGGGGAAGTGCGTGGATAGGAATAGGAAAGGGGCGACAAACCCAGCACAAACGATGACTTCACGTCGAACATGTACGACATGTTTTCGACCCTGGGTGTAGAGTTCAACACCGGTAGCACGTATGGTCCCATTAAGATTGTTATTGGAAATAATTTTGTTCACGTTGGTTCCTACGAGGACCTGGAAATTGGGTCTTTCTTTGTTGGGTTCGAAGTATGCCTGGCGCAGGGTCAGAAGTCAGGCCCAAATGCATAATAAAATTTAAAAGCCCAACTGTCGCTGAGTAAGTCCGTTCGTTTGTTCCTCGATCAAGTGTGTTTGGGTAAAAGGAAAAACCATCAGGCTGATGAGGGGTGTTAGCAGCAAAGGCGCCATAGGCTAATGTATCACCGTATCACGTACATTTCCTCCCATCTACAAGAAATTAAATGAGTATGTAGCACTCTGATAAATTCATCTTGATTGATACCGGTTCAGAGGCCGATGTTACACCAAGGTTCTCCAGGGACTGCAATGAACCAAGCCATCAACCCCTGGGCCTGAATGGGTCAGCGAAGAAGGCATAGACGTACTTGCATGGCCTTGAGTTCTATGTCGAGAGCCGAGCGAGTATGAGCCAGCATTAGGGGTCCTGATATACTCATATAAGTAGGACCTGGAAGTAAGCCTAAGAGTTGGGACTGGTGGACAAACCACGCCCAAATGATTCCCAACATCCAGGATGGATGGCACGCTCAGAAAGATCAGCAACAGGGAGAGGTGTGTATCTATATTTGTAATGATCACTCCATATACGAATCACAAAGGATGAGCGTATTACTCACTTCTCAGCCTTCTCTAAGTAACGAGCATAATTTGACCAATTCCAGCCGGGGTTATCCTAGAAGCAGTCAGAATAAACGGATACGAACGGCGTAGTGGGGCACTACAAATTTCTCAAAATCTACAGACGTTGAGAAGCTCGATGGTAAAGAATATGTGGTTAGCCTCACCGTCAATATCGGATGCAGCAGGTTTCGTCCAACACATGAAATTGATCGCTGAAGAACCTCCTAGCCCCTTCCCACTGGAGGGGTGAATACTTACTTGAGTAGAATTTAGAACTGTAGTTAGGTTCACTGACATATGCCATGGAAATCGTTTATTCAGAGTATTCCCTTGTTGGGTCTTTAACTAGCTGAGTGTGTCAAGTGTTACAACCTTCGACGCGCCTACCGTTTCAAGGTTCCAGTCATACTCTGCTCGGCCGAAGTGGGCGCTGTGTTGAGAAGGAATGCGGATCATATCGTCACGAAGATTTGCCGGGCCAGCCTCAACAACCAAGACAGTAGCTAAACGGCTACATGATCTAGGAATCACTGCTGGGAGGATTGATGACTCTCACCACCTGGGTCTTCACTCAATCGAGCGGCTACGACCAATCCCGCCGTCTGTATACAAGGAGAGTGAGACATCCATCATTGACCGAGTACTTGATACGCACACCACCACCTTGAAGATTAAGCTTTAGACAAGCAACAAGCAACAGGACAGACAGAGCGCCTACCAGCAATGACGAAGTCGAAAGTCTGATCGGCCACGTCCTGTATTGAAGCGATAGGCATTCTTCAAAGTGGATCTCGTTGCGGAGGCACAAAGGGGAAGGAGAGGAAGGAAACGCGGGGAACATACCCACTGTGATTGGTAATGAGGGCGATAGAGCTCTTTGATGAGGTTGATGGGAGACAAATTTGGAGCATGCGAACCATGCAACAATTCCAATCACATCGCTGTCAACGCACTCAAGTTAATCAAACTAACGATGTTATCAGGTAAAACCTCTTGAGAATCTACGGCTACTCAAAGGGTATTATGGACGATACCCAAGTGGGCAACTAGAGCACACCCTTGATTATGTCCGACGCTGTTTGAGAAGAGTGTCTAGATAGAGACCTGTTGAAGGGGAATATTTACGCACCCCGTTCTGCCAATGCATACACCGTTGCTGAATGCGTAGTATTTATAAGGACGTTGAAGTTATGAGAAAAGGCAAATTCACCTTGAGGATGGCAACAGAAGTGCAAAGGAATAATCGACATGTCGACAACACGGATGTTTTCTGTACCATATACCTAGAGGTTCATATTTTTAGGAACGGTCCAATGAGGCGGAGGGCATGCTTCTTACTCGGAGTTGAGGGTCTACAACACCATCATCCTCACGAGGACGCATACCACAAGTCCCGGCGGGATCTAGTCGACGGCACTCAGGCGTCTGGGTCAATATACCATATAGCTCAAGCTTACGGAAGGTAGACGCCATGTGCTTTTTCAGCCAAACTGGGATGGCCGGGGGTGAATTGAGGGAATGGGTGAGGGTAACCACTCACTTATGAGATCTTCGTCACTTTCCACAGATCTACCTGGATTCAACTCGCTGGAACCTTCAGCTACCATGAAAATGGATGAACATAGTCACTCCTGTGCAAGGCATATGCGCGCGTACCCAGAATATCCGAAAATGGCGGAGTAGCAGCCAGTCTGCGGATGAACTTGATAATTTCCAGAAAAACTTTGAGATCTGCACTTTGATGAGCAGCGATACGAGCCATGCGCACATCCAAGGGTTCTCACCAATTTCGTTGGAGAAGTAACGAGGATCAATAGCGGGGCTCTTCGCTGGATCGTTCGAAACTGCGTGCTTGAGAGAAATGTTAGTAGAGATACTATTGATTGGCACTGACTGCGAGGAGACGCACAATATTTCCACGCGAGAATAGATAGTTCGATGCGGCCAAGAAGGTGAAGTAACGCTTTCCAGGACATGGAGGGTCTAGAGGCGGGTAAATATGATGATGTGTTCTTTGAGGGGGGGGGGAAGCTCAACTGGGGGCGGACAGGTTGCACGGGATGAAGATGGTTTCGCAACCGGGAGAACCGTTTACGAATCTCTCTAACTGCATTTCATACTGCTTACGAATGCCAGGATTCGCGGAGGTTGTGTCCAAGACCAGTTTCTCGATTGATTCCTGGATAGCTTCATGTCTGTCAGAGAGGCGGGACAAAGGGTTGAATGAGAAGCCAGAGAAGCTCATTGTGTACAATCCCTTCCCCTCAAGGCTTGTGTTGGTGTGAGTAACCGTCGCGGCCTAGAACAAGCTGGCGCGCATACCGCAAAGCTAAATTTTTCTCAACTTCAGCAGGATCAGAGAGAAGGTCGAAGGTGTCTCCAGGTACGGCGTCAGATATTTCTAAGTGCAAACTTTCAGACGCGAAGAGATCGAGGGACGGTAATTTTCACCGTAGGAGAGGCCTATGAATATATGCTAGAAGCCCCTTAGTATGACTTCCAATGACGAGTACCGGAAGAACCAACCTCCTGTAAGTTCTCCCCAACTCCCGGTAGGTTGACCTTCAAAGGTACTCCAATAGAGTCGAGTATGTCTTTCTTGCCAATTCCGGAGAGTTCCAGAATTTGCGGCGACTTGGTGGCTCTTCGGGGATGTGAGAAAGTTTCGACGAAAATCGAAGGGAAAAGACATACCCTGCGCAAACGATCACTTCGCGACCAACAAGTACTACATATTTGCAGCCTTTGACAGTAATTTCGACGCCGGTAGCACGTATTTCGCCATTCTTGCCGTCCTGGGAAATGATTCTGTTTACGTTAGCTTCTACCAGAACTTGCAAGTTGGGCCTGTGTTTGTTGGGTTCGTAGTATGCCTTAATGAAAGTAAGGAACTGTGATCAGTGACACGATGAACGTACCGCCGCTGAGTAAGTGCGTTCGTTTGTGAGGGGATTGACAGTGTTCGGGAGATAAGCAAATCCATCGGGCTATGGGTGCCAGATCAGCCAGTGGGCCGCTGGAGACGAGTAAATATGTCAGACATGTCCTGCCATCTGTGTTCGGCATTGATGAACGTTGAGCGTTTGAACCTTCGATGGAGGTCATTGAGATTACCGGGTTCGAGGCTGGCTTCACACCAAGGCTTTCCAGTGACTAGTAAGGACGAGAAAAATCAATATTGGTGGCGTATTGATCAATGTAGTTGAAAACTAACCCGGGCGGCTTTCAGTTCGATGTCGAGAATGGTGTGAGAATGGCCAACACTCAAGGGTCCTTTGATAAAATGGAAGTTTAGAGTACGTTTGACAAAATAGAGTTATGGCACAAACCGTTGCCGGATGTCTTCCACTCCTCTGGGCATATACCCCGAGAAGACAGCTCTTCGCAAGGAAGCGGTACGTAGCTATGATTGAGGAGTTTCTCAAGACGTCACGGCCTAGTTACCACCCAACACTTACTTCTCCGCTTTGTTCAAGTAATGTGAGTAGTTCGACCAGTTCCAACCGGGGTTACCCTATGTTTGAATGTCAAAAAAAAAGCAGGGGATCATACAGCATTGGATGGCTGTACAAATCTTTCAAAATCTACTCGATTCAGGGTCTTTCCGTGAGCGAATATGGGATAGAAGTCTTACCATCTATGTCGGAAGTGGTAGGCTTCGTCCAACACATGAAGTTGATAGCGGAGGAGCCGCCTAATCCTTTTCCACTGAAGGGGATAAGCAAGAGTTGGTCATCCTTAAGGATGCACTGACATGTGCCAAGGGAAGCATGTAGACGAGGAGTATTCTTGGGCAGTCTTTCCGTAAAAAAGGGATAAGTTGCGAAGGCCGCCACCACGACTCTCAACTAACTCACCGTTTCAAGATTCCAGTCGTAACTCGGCTTTCCAAAATGGGCACCATATTGAGCGGGAATGCGAATCATCTCGTCATTCAAATTCGCGGGGCCTGCCTCGATAACCAAGACGGTGACTAAGCGAAGGTAAACGAAAGTCAGTGAGACCACACCAAGACAGATTGATACTGTGCACCGGTTGGGTCTTCGCTGAGTCGAGCAGCGACAACCAATCCTGCGGTCTGTACCAAAAAACGTATTGGAGGGTTCATGATGAGAAAGGGATACGATTACGACAGCTTGTCACCTACACCACCACCTACGAGGCCTCGATTAGATGGGTATCACGGTGTGCCCAATCACTTACCTGCAATGATATAGTCGAAGGTTTGACCTGCAACATCTTCCGCTGTAATAATGGTCATGGTGGGTCGATTCGCCAAGTGGGAAATCGTGAAAGAGGGCAGGAAGTGAGTGGGTAGGCTTGACTTTCAATTGATCTTTTGAGGCATGCTTCTGAAGAACGAGGCGCTTCGCAAAATCATTCTTCGGGTCTCTGGACACCGGAAGGTTGATTCCACAAGGTGAAGCTCACAAATCTAGTAATAGAAGGTAGCAAAAAGGCATTTGCAAGATCATACTACATCAGTCTTCCTTCTTATCTCATCGAGCCTTCGCGTTACTTTTTCTTCCCCACTTTCGGTTTTGGGAAGACGACGGGGGCGGATAAAATGGCTCTTTTGATGTCCCTTCCGCTCTCGGGGAGTCCAAGCCTTGCGCGGTCACGTTCGGACAACAGCGAGATCTTGCAACCTGACAGAAGCAGATAAAGTAAGAATGCGTAACCAAACGAGGTCCTGAGTGATCGGACCTAGCGTTCTGAATAACGTGTTTACACTACGAAGGGCCGGATGAGCGAGAGAGTGCAAGGTAAGAGAGAGTCGACGTACTTAGTCACGGCCAAACTAAGGTCTTTCGCGATGGCGCTTGAATCCGAAGCGTAGTCATCAACACGGAGGCAAAGGGTGAACATATACGTGTGAAGTTGGGTTTGTTTGGTGAGCGTGAGGATATGCCTAGGAAGTAGTTGAGGGGACCATAGTCTAACGAAGGATGCAAAGCGACATACTTGGTCGAATTTCTCCCGGTTTCAGTAAATCGGGATAGCAGACTGTCTAGCACAATGCTGGGAATGGATGACATCTTCTCTTGTGCAGCATCTTTCTCCAAACCGTCCATGCGCGTTCGCAGCATAACGCTACGAAAAAGCATCATACAAGCTACATAATATAAGATGCGCCTTCGAATGAACGATTGCGGATGAGCAAAGACCAGAGTCACAGAAGGGGGACGTACAACGTTCTCTTTCCCTGCTTTCCCTTAGGACCAGCCTTGTCCTCCGCGGCAAAGACTTTCGCGACGTGTCCGTTTATCCATGAACTATGTTTGTACGGAAAAACTGCCTGTCGATCCTTGAAGCGACATTCGTTTCCGAGGGCGATAAGAGGGGCAATGGAGGTGTTGAGGGCCTTCCATTCAACTTCTGGAATTATATCATGAAGCTGATATATATCGGCTGGGTCCGTGGCTTCGGCTGAAAATGGAGGAATCGGGCGGTTGGTGTTCGCCAGGTCCTGTACATCCTCTAGGCAAGGGAACGTTATATATCGTCATCCTCGACAGACATCACTGTAAACGTACCTTTACTTGTGAGCCCCTCGGCTCCTTTGTCAATTGATTCGACAATGTGCGATACAACGCCCTTGACGGCATCAAGATCGACCTTCTGTCTCTCTCGTTGCCGTATCTGTGCTTTTGCTTTTTTGGTCCCAAAAGTTTCGCCCAGTGCATTCCTGGCTTCAAGATAAGGCAGTACTGAAGGTGGGGGCGTCGGAAGAGATTTCAAGGATTTAACCGCATGCTTGAGGAAATGCACGGGCGTTGGGGTAGGTAGCCCGTCGATGGTAGGAACGAAGAGTTTCGTGTTATGTTTCTTGCGATCATGAATGGCAACTAGATATCTAAAAATTTGAGGAGTCTCATGATGAGGATCTCACCGTGAGGCCAATACTTTGAGGACTCACTGACACCCAGGATTGTTACTCTCTTGGTTAAATGACGAAGAGAATTCGACCGTCGACGTCTCGCCTGCAACCATCACCGTCCCAGGCTCGGTGCCGCCAGTCTTTCTCTTCTTGCCATATGTTCTGAAAGGCATTGACCGAGGTAAATCGAGTGCAGGAGCACTAACTATCCTTTTGATAAGTAAGTGATGATATAGGTCATAAACCACGCACCGATGACAGGTCCTAGTGCCGCACCATTGGGAATGTCGTGTTCTGATATCTCGAATGACACTGGAGTTTGCGACGACGATCCAGCGCGTTTGCGCTTCTTGGAAGCATGGAACTGCGAACTCGACATCGTCGGTTGGGGGTACGGAAGACAAATTTTATTGGTGGGCGCCAAAGTGACTTGTCCTCCTCGTACCATCCCTGCAACTCAAGGTTACGATAACCCGCTTGCTCGGTTTTACGGAAGCTACTCAGCATTGATCAGCAGTAGTACACACTCTGCTAACTACAATTGGGTACGTATTGTCTAAAAGGTCAGCTCGTCAGTCATTTTGAAGCTGAAACTTGGTGTAGGTCTACACATTACATTACTGTAAACGTCCATGGCAAAGACGGCCAAGAAGGTTAAGAAGCCGAGTAGGACCCCAACACCAGAGTTGGGGCCCGAGTCAGAGAGCGAGTCAGAAGGGGGAGACTATGTCAGACAGATGCAAGCGTCGACTTCAGGCTCGCGAATGCGAACATTCCAACCGACGAGTCCAACACAGGACACCGTCGAAGACGAGGACATTGTCATGGAGGAACTTCCAGTTAGCCCCCGCAGTCGTGGGGGTGCTGTGCCTCTTCGCAGCAAGAGCGAGTCCGTCCCGCCTACCACAGGGGAGCAGGAAACAGAACGAGTCATGCTGGGGGGACCTTCACAATTGAAGGGAGAGTTAGGACAAAGGGAAAAGGATGGCATGCTGGGATTGGCCGAGGTGGACCAGGACGCTGAGATGAAACCCTCTTCCACAGACTTTCCACTTCGCACCTCACCATCAATGCCACCCGCCTCCTCAATATCGACTTCTACCACCAACTCTCCCTTTGAACCTCAAACACCCTCAACACCCCTCACCGACACACCGCAGCCCAATGAACCTGCAAACAAATCCACGAAACCCAAGAAACCCAAGCGCCCAGAGCCTCAGCTCATCGGGGACCTCCCCATCGCAAGAAATGCTGCTTTGGAGACGTTCACCGAGATCCCAGATAATCACTACCAATATAACACTTTAGGACGATCTAGAGAAGCTTTGGAGGGATTGACTTGTGACTGTGTGTATGAACATGGTCAGTACCCCTCCCGCCCAACCTCCCCTCGTTCTCCAGTACCATGCTTTCAGTTGATTTCTTGCCTAAACGTGCAGAAATCCTTCTAGTAGAGACTTGATCTTCTGTCGTTCCTAGGCCTTGGGTGCTTTCCGTTCTTCCGTAGTTACTCTCGCTTGCCCTCGCCTCTGACACAAATTTTCTCTCACAGGAGTCGATGACTTGTCCGTGGCTTGTGGACGAGGTTCTGACTGTATCAACCGTTTGACTCAGGTAGAATGCCTTCCCGACGACTGTCGATGTGGCCAACAATGTCAGAATCAACGGTTTGTTATACATTTTTTCCTATTGGTCAATACCCTTTCCTGAAAACGTGTTTCTTTGTCTCGCCCAGGTTTCAGCGGAAGACATATGCTCCCATCGAGATTGTTCAAACTGAAAAGAAGGGTTTTGGTCTGCGTGCTGAAAGGAACATATACAAGTGCGTCCATCCTCGAGTTTCTTCTCGGTCAGCTCGCCTCACCTTCTTCCCAGAGACGACTTCATTTACGAGTATGTCGGGGACGTTGTCAACTCTCCTTCTTTCAAGAAGCGTATGCGTGATTACGCGTCAGAGGGCATAAAACATTTTTACTTCATGATGTTGCAAAAAGATGAAGTACGTGAATCCTACTTGGTCAACCCAGTGCCGTGTCATGACTCCCCCCTGTAGTTCATCGATGCCACCAAGCGTGGCGGTATCGGACGGTTTGCTAACCACAGCTGCAGTCCGAACTGCTTCGTCGCCAAATGGACCGTTGGTTCGCGTGTTCGCATGGGTATCTTCGCCAATCGAGACATCAAACAGTTCGAGGAATTGACTTTCAACTACAACGTAGACCGATACGGGTGCGGCTTCCGCTCTTAAGGATGTGATCCACTCAACTCATTAATACACCCATCTTTCCCTCTTCCCAGACATGCTGCTCAGCCATGTTACTGCGGTGAACCAAACTGTGTCGGTTTTCTCGGTGGAAAGACGCAAACGGACATCGCAACTATGGACGACCTTTACCTTGATGGTATGCACTATCGTTACAACGAAGACATCACAGTGTTCTGACATTCAATTGTTTGTAGCTCTGGGTATCACTGACGACGCAGAATTGATGGAACTGAAAGGCAGCAAGAAGAAGAAGGGCAAGAAGATTGACGACCCAGACTTCATGGTAGGCTCAGATCACTTTATCTCTGTCAACCGAAACGCCATTTTAATCCGTCGCAGCCTGCTCTCCATTCAGTCGCTGTCAAAGAGGTCCCTAAGGTCATGCAAGCTATGCGCCAAACTCAGAGCCGCAAGGTTCTCATCATGCTTATGACCAGAATGCAGGTAATGTTGAGCGTTGGTAGCACGGCAGTCAAGCTAATTCCCCGCAGGCTACTGACGACCTGACATCTCTGAGGCAAATCATGCGTTTGCGTGGCTTCACTGTGATGAAGAATATTATGGAAGACTATAGCACGGACATGGAAATCATTATCCTTGTACGCGTTTCCCCCATTCCTCACCTCAGCGGACTGTTTAATCAGTTGTCTTCAGAGCTTAAGATGCATGGCTACATGGCCGCTTTTGGGTCAGAACAAAGTCCGCGACTCAAAGATCCTTGATGACGTGAAGAAGTTGACTGAGTCCGAAGACCATCAAGTAAAGGAACTATCTGAGAAGGTACCGTTGTTCTTAGCCTTGTCAACGCGTTACTCAGTAGCCGTTCAGCTTGTCGAGCAATGGGAAGCGCTCCCGGTAGCCTATCGCATACCTAAGCGAGCCAGAGAGGTGTGTTTGTCCATTCATCATTCGCGTGGTCTCTTGAACCCACACCTTGTACAGGAAGGAAACGACGAACCCCAGACTGTCGTTTCTTTGGCTGCGGATGAAGTCTATATCAAAGCCAATCCGATCTCAGTCTTTGATTTTTCTTTCAGGTCGGCGCCGCGCGCGAAGAAGTCCTTTGTTCCCCCATCCGACTCTGAGCCAAAGCCGAAACCGCCCCCTCCGCCGCCGCCGCCGCCGATCGCGTCAGGACCCAAACGAATGGAATTCTCTGATCTGGCCATCAAATCAGTCATTGAAGCCGCCAACAAGGAGCGCGAGGAAGCTCAGAAATTGGCTGCAGCGAAGGCCGAGCAAGAGCGGGTGGAGGCAGAGGCAAAGGCGCAGGCAAAGGCCAAGGAGCTAGAACGACGCGAAAGGAAGAAAGCGAGGATGGCAAAGAAACAACACGCGACGCCTGAGGAGAAAGAGGCGTTGAAGGAGAAGAGGTTGACGAAGCTCGTTGGTGCTGTTGTAGTCAAGTGCATGTCGAAGTATTCGAAATCTCTGGATCACGATATGTTCAAGAAACATGCGAAAGAGGCAAGCTCCCTCTTTACCTCGTTACTCCCTCCGTATTGACAGTTCGCCCTAGCTGACCCAGATCATTGTCGAGAAGGAGAAGAAGTCCTCTACTTATAAAGAGGCTCGTCTCGAATCTTTGTCAGATGAAAAAGTGACGAAAATCAAGAAGTTCTCAAAGGAATATATCGCCAAGGTTTTGCGCAAGCTGGAGAAATCTCGTCAAGGGCATCGTAAACCTCATTCCACGTCGGGACCGACCCCATCTTCATCTGCAGCAAAACTTGACACGCCTGACCTTGAAGCAGACGATGGCGCTGGTGCTGATGAAGGCCCAACGGCGGAACTGGATGTGAACGATGTCATGGATTTGGATCCTGAATCGGGGAGCGACGACGACGACGGTGATGATCCCATGAACGGCAATCTGGACGAAAGTACCGAGCAGACGCCAAGCTCGAAGAATCAGCCCGATGAGCTAATGGAGGTGGAAGGAACGCGAAAGCCCGACGAGAAGAGCCTGATGTCCATGGACCCGAGAAAGCGACCTCCATATTCGAACACTGAAGTACTTCACCCGCGGCCGAGTCATACTTAATACTAACTTAATTACATGTACAACCTGGATTGGTTCATCTTCTCACTCCGCATAACTCTGTCATGTCTACTGTAATTCCTGTATGCCCCTATAATCGCGTCGGCACGTGTTCAGTCGCCCTTGTTGTGGCAAGGGTAACCACCACAGTTTCTGTGGCTCTTGACTTCATGGAGGCTCCTGGGCGCGCAGGTCCTCCTCTTCCCACTGGTCTCGCTCCCCATGACAGTCGCACGAAACGCTTGGAACGTCAACAAGCTCGCTTTCGAGATCGCGGGGGGTAAGCCTCTATCCTACTCAACACATGAGGAAACACGGCTAATCATTGCGAACAGGATATTTGTGCCATCAAACAGGAATACGCTTTTGGAGGTACTGCTTTCTCGGAATGTCAATGGCGAATCCCCGCGAACAGCTGCAGCGGCCGCGCGACAATCACCGCGACGAAGTACATCCATGTCACCAATACGGCGGAAGTCAGTTCCAAGGGAATCACATACACCTCAGTCTAGTCCACGGAAGAGTCTCAGTCATGTAAAAGCGAACGCGGTTGCAGGTATGCCCATGTTTTGATGAGTTATGTCAAGAAAACTCATTAACACCCTTAGGACCTTCCAACCGTCAAGAACCCATGGAGAAGCCAAAGCCAAAGCGACGAAAAGCTGAGGACTCTACCGCCGCTGAAAAACCGCGTCCTAAGACACAGAAGGCGGATTCCACGGCGACCAGAGTGAAACCTGAACCTAAAGCTAGCAAGCGATCAACCAAACGCGACGTCGAGTCTGCTGGTGTGTAACCTTATCCATAGCCCAAAGAATCTCTCCATGAATTCGCCTAGATGACTCCAAGCCTCCGACAAAGCGGACTCGTAAAAAGCTTGACGAAGATCCCTCAGAGCAACCCAAGAAGAGACCCAAAGTTTCTAAAGTTACGACTCTCGCCGATATCCCCGAGGAGGAAGTTGAACCCCCAGACCCCCCAGCGCCACGGAGTGCTCCCTCAAGCATCTTACCTTCCAAGCGCAAAGGAAAAACCAAAGCGAGTCAGAGTGTCCTGACCGAGGTCCCGAAACCGGAAAGTGTCGTGCAAATGGCGCCGCCAAAGCCGAAGAGAGGCAATGGGAAAGCTAAGGCAGTGGGAAGTCCCCTGGACGAAGACTCTCAGCCCGCCGACACTGCTCTCTCTACGTTCAAGAAGGGGAAGAGGAAGGGGCTGAAGAGCACCTCAAACGACGACTCTAATTCTAGTCAAGCGGACGACCAAATTGCGCCATCTACATCGAGGAAAGGCAAGGCCAAAGCACTAAACAAGTCGGTTGTAGACCCGCTTGACAACGATGCTCCCAACGCAGCAGGAACAAAGCCGAAAACGAGCACGAAGAAACGTGAAACTAAGCAAGAGACTTCACATTTCCCGGAAGTTCAAGCTTCCAGAGGTGATGGTCTGGCGAAGGACGCGACTCCAAATGTCGGATCTCCTCCTCCTCCGAGGGGCAAACCCAAGTCTAAGAAACGGAAGCAAGATTCTATCCCTGAAGAACCCCTCATCCCGCGCAAACGGTTGAAAAAGCAAGCTGACACCATTGATGAATGCGATTCCTCCGAAGAGAAGCCTACTCGGTGCGCATCTCTCTCTCTCTCTCTTCGTCCTTGAATCCTAATCCCTCTTCCGAATTTCGTATCTAGGAAAGCACCTTCGTCCCAACGGCTTAAGGAGAACAGCGCTACGAAGCCGCCACGTATAACTTCGAAGTATAAGGTTCGTTCCCCCAACTATCTGCGAGCTCCGTTAGTTATACCAGCCCTACGCTAGGCACCGCCCAAACAGAAAGTTAGTCGTCGACCCCCAAAGTCCGTACTGGAGAGAATCCAGCGATCTTTGAATGAAAGTCTTCACTTCGACGACGAACCTGATCCTATCGATTTTCTGCGTTAATCTATCAGCATCTTCTCATTACCTATCTATTCCAAGATTTGTCCCCGTCACCACTTGGTTTTGTATTTTTGCTAGCATTATTTGTATATTTATATCTTACTATCCTCCCCTTTCTCGAGCTTCAAGTCGGCCGGTCAACTTGCTAACTACATCCCCCCGTCATCCAGCCCTTCCGAGCTTTTATCTCACACGTAGGCGTTCATCTTCGCTTTCAACAGACGGTATACTAAGCTCTGGACAAGCAGATAGTCACAAGGGGTCGTCAATCCCTCTTAGTACCTCATTTAGTTGGTTTGACCAAGATACTTTGTTCATACACCACTTCCGGATCATGCAATACTTGATTCCCCCGTGCACAAGTTCAATTAAGTGCACCATTAGCATCCCCAAATTTATATGCAACTAAACCAACTAACTTTTTGCCTGTGCCAGGCTAGCGCAAATTTGCTTGGACGAACAGGGTCGACCGACGTAGGCTCCCCACATGATCATCCAGGAGAGCATTCAGCAACCCCGCACTAAAAATTTCGGAGACAGGGGTAACTCGTCTGTTACGGAACTTGCGTTTGCTCCGTTGCCCGTCTTTCTTCTTTCTTCGGGTTGTCCAAGCCCAAGCCCCGCGTCTTCAAACGTCCCCACTTCGCCAACGAACCGAAGAGCAACCAACCGATCTCGGGTATTCATCCAATGTCACGACCGCCCGCTTGGAAAAGACCACATCCCACCATCCTCCGGTTCCAACTTCCGGCCTTTCATGATTACCCGAAGGGTGGCTAGGTGAAGAGGTTGGCACAAGTCCCCATACTAGATGAAAATTCGCAACATTCCCCGCTTCGTGGAGAATTATTAGTGGGGTCCTAGTGCACACAAGAAATGGATTTTTTCTTCTAAAATTCAAGGATATATGCATTGGCCTGCCTGCTTTTCGGACCTTGACGTTGGCTATGTCCTCTCTTCACTCGAGGAAACCCGTCGAGGACGTTGAGCTGAAACCGGCCTTGTCATCCCCTTCCCCGGACTATGATGATACAGACGGAGGACTCGAGGCATGGTTGACGCTCTTCGGAGGGTAGGTGGACTGTCCCCGCCCAAGAACCCTTCCTCATCGTCCAATAGTTTTCTGGTCACCTCAGTTACGCTCGGTTACTCGAATTCCTTTGGGGTGTTTCAAGACATCTACACCAGTCAGCACAATATATCCGTGTCGAATATCAGCTGGATTGGGTCCACACAGATTTTCCTCTTCTACGCGTTTAGCTTGCCGTCAGGAAAGCTATTCGATATGGGTTATCTTCGACAAACCCAGTGGGTCGGCTCCGTAATATATGTAACATCGTGGGTCACTGGTTACACTGCGTTGGATTCCTGTGGATTCATGATTTTCTGACTCATGCACGCAGGTTGTTCATGGTTTCCCTCGCCCACAAAGACAAGTACTACCAGATGTTTCTCTCGCAAGGTGTTGGCCTCGGCATCGGTGCTGGACTACTTTACACACCAGCCGTCGCTGTTCAGGCCCATCACTGGCACAAGAGGAGAGCTCTCGCAATGTCCTGTGTCACAATAGGTATCATCCAATCAACTACTCCCACGAACGTCGCTCTGAATAATATCTACAACAGGCTCCTCAGTAGGAGGCTTCCTCTTCCCGGTCATACTCAACGTCCTCCTCAAAGGCAAACTTGGGTTTGCTTGGGGCATGCGCGCCGTCGGCTTCGGTGTCCTCCTTTGCCTCATCCTCTCCAACTTCCTCATCAGTGAGAAGCCTCCCCTTAAGACGCATTGCGGAAAATCGTCCATCAAATTCATCTGGTCCCATCTTCCTTACACTATCTTTTTGATTGGGTAGGTTCACACCATACCATAACTGAGGCGTTGCTGAACCGGTTTCCAGCATGTTCTTTGTAAACCTGGGGATCCTCTTCCCAGGTATGTTCGGGACTCATTTGTATGTGTAGAGTCGAAAGTGACTTATTTGTGTAGATTTCTATCTTCAACTCTACGCCGTCCTCCATGGTCTAGATAAAACGGCAGCCTCCGCGACGGTATGTCATTAGGCACCGTGGAGAGAAATGTTACTCACCCGTTCGCCAGCTCGCTGCATTGAACGCCGCGGGGATACTAGGAAAACTTGCCTTCGGATCTCTGGCCGACCACCTTGGCGTATTCAATGTCATGATCACAGCGACCGCTGCTACCTTCGCCACCCTCTTCAGCCTCGTATGGATCAAGAACACTGTTGGTATCATGATCTTCTCAGTGCTGTATGGCATCTTCTCTTGCGCTTGTGAGCTTTAGTCGCCTCTGCCTTTCTTACCAAAGCTGATCTATCCCCAGTATTCTCAATCGCCTCCCCTTGTGCTACAGACCTGTCCACGCATCCTAATGAAGTTGGGTAAGACTTCTCATTCTAGTTGGCAGATCTTTGCTAAAGAAGCGTGGAAATTAGTTCTAGGATAGGTGCTATGTTTTTCATCGCAGCCTTCGCCGCTCTTGGAGGACCACCCATAGGAGGCGCCCTCCTTGGTGGCTCGTTTGCTTGGACCCACGCTATCGTGTTTGCCGCTGTAAGTCCTCCGCAGTACTTTGGACCTCTGATTCTCATTGTATTCTAGGGATGTGGAATGTTTGGAGCAGCTTGTATCGCTGTCACCCGCTGTATCGTTAGTAAACGGAGGCGAACGCCTCTAGTGTAGTTATAAAAAAGACTATTCGGTCCTATCATCGACCTTCTAGAAAGTCTTTTCTGTGTATAGTGTTGAAAAGGAGAAAGAGACTCCACCATGTGGAAATTTCTCTTCCTGTAGCATAATTTAGAGCGGAAGTAATTCTAGCCCCTTTGTACATACCAGAGATAGGGTTTGATCAAACCTGGACGTAAGCTAGCACTCGGAAGGGCCGCCTGCGTCGGCAAAACCCTTGCTTGTCTTATCCTACTTGAATATGTATTTATGTACATACCTAAAAATGAAAACATTGTTCTGCTCTCCGTCGGTGATTAGAACAGGCTCGGCCTGAACTCAAAAGTCGAGGCGTCGAAGCTCCAGGGCGCTCAGCAATATTCAGGGCTTCCGTTGTCAGTCAC
>BEWF01000172.1:0-162103 GCA_002583695.1 Pleurotus salmoneostramineus
CATAAGTAAGAACGAGTCTTACATGGGGGAAGCGGTAGGCCATTCCTGTTCCATCGCTTTGAGGCAACTAGGATCGCAGCAACGATGGAGAGACCGACAATTTTCAGGAGTCCACTCATGTCCTGAGTATGGGTGAGCGAGGGAATGAGAGAATATATGGACGAGATGTGACTGGTCACTTATCGGTGAGATATGATTCGAGTACCTGGATGCTTTAGCTTGGGAAATACTGCCCCAATTTTGAGGACGTACGGTTGTGATGCTGGGAGTGCTTCACATGGGAATGCAAGCCTCACTGACTCAAGAGAAGCACAGTCGGCGTATATCTGTCAGTTGTATGAATCAAGCGCGAACGAAGCGAAGCGGAGGTGTGATACCTGTAAGAACAGAAGGATAAGAGTACTCAGTTAGGCTATGATCATATGCGTCAAAGAGGATCTCAAGCTCACTTGACGTCATGATTCAAGTGTGTGGGGTTCGGCTGGAAAAGATGCAAACGAACGGACACGGCCGTCCGCTTTACGCATCAAATCTGATGGGGGCGTATTAAAACTTGTGGTACCTTGGGGAAGGTGGCAGCGACTAAGAAAAGTGACATCAGCATGAGCGAAGATGCCGTCAATACTGTGAGAGGATGGATGGTGAAAACAATGAGGCTCGATCACTGAGTGCAACAGAGGACTGCATCGTTCGTCGGTTCCTTCGACCAAGAGACTGATGTAGCGCCATCGTTACTAGCGATGGAATATAGCGGTAGGCATTTCAAGCATCCACGTCGTATTCATGGAGAGCTCAGGCATCCAGGTAATATTCCCGGGGAGAGATGCAAGAAACGCGGTTGCATTTTCTCAGCAAAGACGAGCTCCAAACTACTAGTCAAACTTTCAACGATGAGAAATGAGAAGGAAAAGAAGAGAAAAGAAAAAGAGAAGCGAAAAGCCGAAGGCTCCTGTAAGTCACATGCGCCTAATTAGGGGTTTTGAAAAAAAAAATCCTCGTCCAGATCCTGGCTCGTGCTTCTCAGCACTTGGCTCAAAGATTCCCTTTGCTCTCTCTACTCGGCTCTGATGCAAGAATATGTCGAGGGAAGAGGAAGGGGGAACAAAAAATACCAGCCTTCATCGTCGTCCGCGTCTACAAACATCGGTCTCCTACCCCGAACCAAAATGCCGTGTCGCAGTCTCCCGGAGGGGTGATCGCCCAGAGATATGTGTACGTGGTCTTCTGAGGTCTTCTCTGCTACTAGAAAGGCTTACCTTCTGCCTAGTCCTCGTACGGCAGGAAACGACGTAGTCACGGAATCTAGCCTCCGTCCATCACATCCCCTCCGCAGCCAACACCACGCCAGATCCGTCGATGTGCCTTTACGACGACAATGATGGAGATGCTCTCGACCTACTGATATTGAATATATGACCGGCCTTTCTCCAAGAACCCACAGGATCGACACTCACTTTATGGTTTCAAGAAAACGGTGTTCGCTCGCTGCGCTTATGGTGCTTTTTAACCGGGAAGATGCATTCGTTTTGACTGAGGTATCAAACCCCCGCTGCGTAAGCGTTTACTCCCTCATTATCTGCCGGATTTCTCATGCTTTCGACTCTGTCGGCGTAGAACACTCCCGGTCCACTTTGCTTTTGGAAGAAGCGTTCCGATGAAGTCTGAAACTAAAGAGGGCATACCAGCTGGATATGCTGAGGAGGCGGGGGAGCATAGGTGTAACGCAGTGGTGCAGTCATCACTGAGAGGTCTGCGAGAGGGTTGGGCATGTGTCCAGGCGATTGGTTGTGGGAGGTCAAGGAAGCAAATACAACCTCTATCGCAGCCTCGAGGTCGCTCTTGTCGCTCCCTCAACGTTTCAACATTCAACGTCAACGCTCAAGGAATCACCTGCTCGGTGCCATCCACCCTTCGTCCTCGTCACCCGCTTTCGGGAGGCTAGTTGCCCTTCTCCCAGACTGACGCGCCGCTCTTGCCTGCCTCATGTACTGGACCTTGCCGGTGATTCGTTGGCCATGGACCTTCGCACAATTTCTCCCATCCTCGCGCAGCAAGTCGGGGGCCAATAGCTGAACGCTAGGCAGTTGAAGTTCATCTTCACACCGCGAGCTGTTTGGGACTCTTCTAACTGGGATGACATCGCTACCATGACAAGAGATCCTTCGAAGACCTCACCTCCCAAACGAGGACATCTCGCTATTCGAGGCCCCGCGCTTCGTTCTTACATCTTTCCTCCGTTGACGGAGCTATGACCTCCCTTCTGTTGCCGCTTACCCGTTGTTTGTCTTAGGCGTATGTCGGCGCGCCCACCAGTTTATCGTGCTCATCATCCTTCCAACTATGCTCCACGCCCTTCTCCCAGTCTCCTCCCAGGCTCACGGTCCGCAGTCTGTAACATACTGTAGCAAGAACTCCCCTTCGAGGCACGAACGATAACCGAGAATAGGCGATTGTATGGCCACATACGCCGCCACCCCTTGGTGCTCTGCCTATGATTCAGGCGGACGTGGTGCTTCTGACGCTGGTGCTGGTGCAGAGGGTGAAGTTGGCTGATGCTGGATATGCTCCGTCTCAATCGGACAGTAGTAGTGCTTCGAGTATTCCTTTGACCAACCGACCTCGACTACTTACGTGTTACGCCCCAGACGTCCTGCCTTTCTCGATCTTTTCCCCATGTTACACACTCTCCCGAACTTGTATTTCCCTCCTACATTTTACTCCCTGCCGTACCATCTCTCTATATCGTTCATCTTTATCCTCTCGAGCCATACCTTGAGATTGCCTTGAGATGTACGCGCCATGCCGATTTCCAACCTCGATCATGGGCGCCAAACTGAACGCCCAACTTTTTCTTGCTTCAAGTTGAACCACCGGCAAGCGACTGACCGCGATAGGGTTTCATCCTACCCTAAATTTTTGGATATCGAGGAAATGGTATGGGAGCTTTTTACATCTCTTCTACTAGTTCCACTGACCCACATTCAAATTCATAGGCCATTCTCACAAACTTCGAAGCACAATACGCGATTGATAAGGAGATCAAGCAGTACACGGACATAATTCACAAGCTCCTCATACGCAGGAACGCATATGCAGCGGTCTGCCAACTCCCCTACGAGATACTATCAAGAATCTTCCTCGCTTCCAACTCTGCTGTGGAGGGGAAGAGTCTAGGGGTCACGCCAACTTTAATGAGCATTTCTAGTGTCTGTACTCAATGGCGGCGGATTTGTCTGGATACCCCACAGTTGTGGGCTAACATCTCGTTTCGAAAGCCCCGCTGGTTGGTTGAATCGCTGCGACGCTCGAAGATGGCACCGTTAACCGTCCATTTCTTGTATGACTCGCATTCTCATCATTCCTTCAAGTTTTTGGCATCAATGTTATTTCCCGAGACGCCACGATTCCGAGACGTTACGATCTCCAGCTCCAGCCCAACTGCGCCTGGCTTTCTATCTTCTTTACTTCGTCCAACGCTAGAGCTACGCGCTCCCCTGCTTCAGGAGCTTCTCATCGAAGCGCCATATCAAGATGGTTCACCAGAGATACTCAACCCTTTTTGGTCGGATTTGGTTTCTCTCCGCACTTTGAGGCTCTTCAATGTCCTCCCGATTACCACACCCTCTATGCCGATGCTGAGGCACTTGCTGATCGACACAACAATCCAATGGAATCATCTATCGGTGCCGTGGTTAGTCAACATCCTCCGAAACACCCCACTCTTGGAGTACGCCTCAATTGGGACGATCTCGTCCAATGTACCCACTGTCAACACTATCCATCCCATTGCTCTGCCCAAGCTGAAGTTACTACGGCTCACCTTCCATTCCCTCAAGGGATCCCAGGCGTTCGCTTATCTTGACATACCGCGCTCGACAGTCTCCGAAATCAGATTCAGAACCGATCAACCTCCATTTCTCACTGAAGGGAGCACCTCTCATCTTCATACCTTCGTCTCTCAGCGAGTCCCACAAGAAATGGCGTCTCTTGAAGTGCAAGTACGAACGGACCACCCAGATGCCATCGGGGACTACATACTCAGCGTATCAGATACTTATTCGGATGCCCTCGTATTTACCACCTTGATCGTGTCTTGGCCTAGGCCATCACGCCAAAATGGAAACTTCGTCGCTTCACTCCCACTCGACAAGATACACATACTCTCTATTCAAGGAGACATACGAGACGAAGACGCAGTCAGGTGGTCAAACTTCCTTCCTCTGCTTGGGCATCTCAGAACGTTGCGAGTAGGGCGGGTAACTATGCTCCGATTCCTCCACTTGCCGTCTTCCATCTCGTCATCCGAGCCTCCTGCGCTCGCCTCTGGTTCATGCCCTGAATTGGACAAGTTATCCGTAATTCGTGATAAATCATCGACGCAACACGACTGGTCCCTTTTCGTTCGTGCATGCAAACTCCGTCACCAACAGGGAACGCCTATACGGCAGCTGACTATTTTCCGCTGCGGTATACTAAGGAGATATCTGGCACGGCTCTCGGGGTGTACAACGGAAGTCGATTGGGATGGGGAGGGGATTGATGGAGGTGAGGACAACGGAAATGGCTCTGGCGAAGACGGCTGAAGCAGGCAAAGATGTACAACAATTGACTCTTTGGACTCTTTGATAATTACACCTGCCTCTGATATGTTTATTCGAATCCATACCACCCGAACCTTTTGCTTTGACAGCAAGTATGTAATCCAGCTCCCCTTACCTTGCGCTCGAAGCCTGAGTCCAATTGCTTTCTCCTTGGTCAGTAGCCAGACCGTTACCACCTCCTACTCCAGATACAACTCAGAGTCCCTTACTAAGGGACAGTCAATGGAAGCGGTGAAGTTGANNTCAACTTCACCGCTTCCATTGACCGGGGCCTTATATCGCATTCGAGCGATTTAATCCTTCTAAATGAGCAAATTCCGTGAGATTCACTTGACCAAAACACCGTGGAGACAAAGGGGCACGAACGTGATGAATAAGGGAAGAATCTCGACATCGGGGAGTATCTCCTGCCCGCTTGCATCTTTCATTGGGTGGATGTTGAACACGCTTAGTAAAGACGTGATCCATAGCCAAACAGTGTCCCGAACGAAAAATCGACCTGGACATATCCTGAACAACGGTTGTTCAATTTCAAACGGCGAAATTTAAATTAGCAAAAGGACTTGTAGGCAGAACTCTGAAAGCCACATTACCTTCGACCCAGCCTGAAATGGTGTTTTCATACTCGGTAATTTGATCATCAATAGGCTCCTATGACGGAGCGGGGTCAACAAGAGCTTGGAAAGTTCCAAGTAACCAGCCTACCGTTCAAGCTTACACACTCTTGGGTTTCATGACGATGAGGTGGCCCTCGGAGTCGCGAGTAAAAACTAGTAATATGGTATGAGAAAAGCTAGGGCACGACGGAGGAGTAAGACTCACCAGTGCGCTTCCGCAATACGTGCACCCCCACTGGACCAGGTTCTTAGGCCCCGGAAGTAGTTACGACGCAGAGCCATCTATTCAAACACACAGAGTCGAAGACGAAAGGTTCCTGGGACCCTGAAGATCTGATCGAAATGGTGTAGGGTGTGAGAAAGTCTGGCGGCCAAGTCGGCGTTGGCTTGTCCTTTTTTAGTCTTTCCCAAATAGCATCCTCCTCCTCAAAGTGCGTGCATGTCACTGTCAGCGTACCCTCGTTTCCCTTGCGTTTTTCGCGCTATTCTCGTACTCTCTCATTTCAAAATAAACTGATTTCAAAATGACTGACTCATCTGCATCAGCACGGCATCGAACACATAGTTACGCTCTCACTTCAAACTTGGTTCAAACTCCTGCGGATGCTACACTGGGCTGATTCAAGATCGCCTCCATGGCTTTTCAGGCCTGAATCAAGTTAACTACAGCCTACCCGATCTTTTCCAAGGGGCTCTTGTGCGCGCTCTCTGCTACTGAAATACTCTATTTTTCGTGCCCATGGTTTCATTAGCATTGACGAGGCGGCGTCGAATACATAGGTGAGAGAATTGGCACCGTTATGTAATAACAGCTCAATCAAAGATCCTATTCAATTATAGTTCACTTATCAGCTGTGCGGCTTATGACCACATGCACCCCACATTCCTGAGGTACGCTCCCCAAGCTTAAGAGTTGGGTTATAAATTAATGAGCTCATGAGAGGATTCAGTCGCTTGCCCTACCCAACCATCCACCCAACCTGCCTCCCATGTCTGCTCTGTTAATTGTCCCCTGCATCGGGCTCTTTCTCACCGCGATCTGGCTGACCTTCAGGCGATCTGCCCGTTCTACTCTCCCCCTCCCACCAGGTCCTCGAAGGTACCCAATAATCGGGAGCTTTCTCGAAATACCTACAATTCGACCGTGGAACAAGTACGCCGAGTGGGCAGAGGAATATAGTTGAGTCTATCCCAATCTTCATCACGTCGCTAATATTCACGGATCAATTCCACAGGAACGGATATCCTATGTATCAAGGCCTTCCGTCAACCCTTGATCATCCTAAGCTCACTGGATAGCGTCAACGAGCTACTCAATCGTAGGTCGGCTCTTACCTCCAGCCGTCCGTTTTCAATGATGTTGCATAAACTGTACGTCTACATCCTCCGAAAAGCTCAGGTTTGTAATCTTGTCAACGGTGGAAAACTCTAGTATGGGTTGGGAGTGGAATCTCGCTCTGGCCCCTTACGGAGAGGGATGGCGAGCTCGACGTCGAGTATTTTGGCAAGAATTCAACCTGTCCTCACTCAGATCTTCACCGTACAAACCTATTCAACTCAAGCACGCAAGACGATTCCTACGGCGACTCTTCGAATCACCCGATAAGTTCATTGAACATACACATTAGTAAGTCTCGTTCACTATCTGTCATAGGCCTAGATCCGTGCTGATTCAAAAGTTTCACAGTGCTCCGGCGTCCACAATCCTCGAAGCGACATACGGACTGGACATCGCCCTATACGATGACAAGCTCATTGACCTCATCTCTACGACAGTACACCATTTCGAGAAGATCATGGGCTTCGGAACGGTATGGGTCGATGCCTTCCCATGGCTACAGCACATTCCAAAATGGTTTCCCGGGGCTGGGTTTCGTAGGGTTGCAGACGCGGCACACAGAGATACGATGAAGATGATCGAAATACCTTACGCTGAAGCTCTACAGCAATATGTAAGCTTGCGGGTTTTGATTTTTTCCTGCGTTAACAAGATGTCATCTGTACCGTTGTAGAATGCGGAGCAGACATCAACACCTCAAAGTAGCGTGGTGTCTCGCAGCCTCTTGAGACTCAACGCCGGCAGCGAGAGCCTTACCTCAACACCGGAGCAGAGCAAGCTGGTGAAGGATGTGGCTGCAATGGCTTATATAGGTACGCCGTACAAACTCCGTTACTCACATTCTTATTCATTCGTACGAAACAGGCGGTGCAGACACCACCCAGGCTCCTTTGCTGACTCTGTTCGCGGCGATGACCCTTTACCCCAACATCCAGCGTAAGGCGCAGAAGGAGATCGACACGGTAGTCACGCCTGATGAAGAGCGCCTCCCAGTCTTCGAGGACATCCCTCATCTCGTGTATTGCCAAGCAGTTGTATGGGAGCTCCTCAGGTCCGTGTATTTCGTTCTTCCCATCCAGCTACTATAACATCGATCGTCTCACACCCTTATCAACACCTTAAGGTGGCAGCCATTTATTCCTTTGGGTACGTACTTGTTCTCTCTCACATGCCTCCTGTGCCACTCGTTTAGTTCGCTCTCGCTAGGTCTCGTTCATCTTTCCACATCCGAGGATGTATTTCGGGGCTATCGTATCCCCAAAGGAAGCCTTATCTCCTGTAACGTTTGGTAAAGTCCCAAGCCATCCTGATTCAATTGTACCTTCTCTCACGGCTGCCCTTCGCGGGCATGCAAACAGGTCGATCATGCATGACCCTGTGCTCTTCCCCGAGCCTGAGACGTTCATGCCCGAACGATTCATCCGAAAGCTTGATCACGGTGTGCAATGCGAACTGAACAAGGATTTAATCAACATCGTTACGATGTCATTTGGTTTCGGGCGGCGGTAAGTGAACCATACCTTGACTTACTCAGGTACCCTACCTCTGCGACTTATCCTGCCTCCCATAGGATGTGTCCTGGACGAGCGTTCGCTCTGGACTCTATCCAAATTACACTCGTGTCGATCCTCTTCGCCTTCGACATCTCCCCTGCCAAAGACGCATGTGGGAAGGATGTCCTACCAAAGCTGGAACTAGAGCCGCTATTGGTCTCGTACGTCTGCTTACCTTCTCACTCACGAAACGTGCGCCTTACTAAGACCTTGAACCCTGTGGCATCTACTATATCTCTAGGAGATTGTGTCCGTTCAAATGCTCTATAACTCCAAGATCAACAAGGGTAGTTGACTTGATAGTCGAGAATGAGAGCCACGAAGTGAAGCCAAGTGTACGATAGACAGTCAGTTTTGACAGCAACAGTTTTGGTGTTACGGTATTTGCCGCTCGGTCTCTACTTTTCTCCAAAGATATTCGATCTGATGCCGTGATTTGATCCCGCTTCGAACTGAGCTCTCTTGATCTTGAGGTTGTCGAATAGATGTTCCCATGTTCTCGGGGCCGTGGAAGTACGAACCTCATGGAGGCATGTACGCGCACATCGCACAATGCGATTAGCCCCCTAGTAGTAGACCAGAGGCTTGTGCGTCTCATCGCTGGTTTTCATTTTTATTCTTTACCACTTGGATGGAATCCATGTAAGAACGAAAGTTAAGCTACGAGTACACAGTACATTTAGGTGGGATCAAATTCACAATCACAGATCTTGAGAGCCCCGCCTTATGTCCATGATAACGAGAATAGCGTTCAGATGACCTAGGTTAATATAGACGATACACCCACATGCCCAAGGTATCTTCCACCACAGAGAATCGAATGGAATAAGCACAAGCTTGGCGCTCTTAGTCGCCGCCATGGGCAGAAGCTGAAGCGCTGAAGGGTTGCAGTATCCAAGCTAGGTTTCTTCAAGAAAAGTAGCAGCTTGAGTTGAGACCGAGAACATGTACCAAGGTACCGTCATATCAAACCAAGTCAGAATCTTGGATCAATCTCTCAGCTTCTTTTGACCGTGGCTTGATTTCGCATTGGAACGGTTTGATTCTCCTACGCCAGTCCGCGCCACCACATGAGTCCCACAAATATAAATCAAGGTAATTCGAAAGGGACTTACGTGACAAGCAAAGGCTCCACTTCCAATACGGGGGTTATCTCCTTCCCCTGTCGATCCCTCGCTTTGGTAATGTCAAAGACAGTAAGCATTGAGGCTAACCAAAGCCATATACTATCTCTAGCGAAGAAGCGGCCAGGGCATATTCTGGAGTAAGGTCGTGATGAACGTCGAGCCCAAGTTAGAGCCAGATGCGGAGAGTAGAGCTCACCTCCGGCCAAATCCAAACCCGATCTCCACAATGTCGGTGAGCTTCGAGTTGATCTTCCCATCCGCAGTGATGAACCTCTCGGGCTTGAATTCCTCTGCTTGAGGGAATATAGATTTGTCTTTGAAAATGAACCTGAAGAAATGACCGTCAAAACAAGATTTCGGGACGTGGGTGAAAACGTACCAAACGTTAGCGAAAATGGTACTACCTTGGGGTAGGAAGTAACCATTGTAGACATCGTCTATCATTAAGAGGTGCGCGAGCCCTGGAGATGAAAATATGATTTTTAACGATCATGACCCTTGGAGCATGAAACTAGCGACACATACCCAGAGGCAGGACCGGTTTCCACCTATTCAGTGTGAGTCCAGATAAGTACCGCTAATCCAGGGCAAGCCAGAGAGCACTCAACCGAAGGACCTCCCACATTATCGCCTCGATATACGGCATGCGAGACTTGTCTTCAAACGTCGGGAGTCGACCACCTAGTACTCGATCAAGTTCCAGTTGCGCTTTGTTCTGTACCTGAGGAAACATGACCATTGCTGCGATGAAGTTGATGAGCGGCGCAGGGGTGGTATCTACGCCTGCCGACTAAAGGATAGAAGACCAAGCAAAGTGACAAGTGGTCAAAAAAGCCGGTTCAACGCGAGTAGCATGCAAAAATGACTCACATAGGCTACAGAAGCAGCATCCTTGACGACTCTTTCCTTCTCAGCGTCTTCTAGGATGCCTTCATCGCGCAGATAAGCCCGTGTAACAACACACGAGGACGAATCTCCTGTGATCTACACCCACGAACAGCAGGGTCAGTCAGCATTTTGCCCATCCGTACTGTGCTAAGAGACACGCAGAAACTCACCAAGCGCTCACGAGCTTGCGCATAAGGTATGTCAACCATATCCATCGTCTCCTTGTAAGCTCGTTTCGCGTATCTTAGGAACCCCGCGCCAGGAAACCATGACGGGAGATATTGGAGCACGGGAAGGTTGTCAACTAGGTACGTGCCCGTGATACCAGCGTTATCGAGGTGATGGGTAGCCTTGTCTGCACGAAGGATCGTAGGGTCGTCTTTGGCTTGTACAGGGAGTCCATACGCGACTTCGATAATGGACGATGCTGGTGTACTAATAGAAATACAAGACAACAATCAGCCATAAACTCACCCCAGAGTGACGACATCCATGAACGAAAAGGACAAGTACTTACTAACGGCATTGATTTGGGAAATCCGACGGATTATCAAGCAAGTTCCGAAGAAACTGACGTGCGTACTTGAGTTGACTGGGCTGATGGTGAAGTGAGTTTACGGGGTTGAACTCCTGCCAGAATAAGCGTCGTCGATCTCGCCATGGGTTTCCATAAGCAATGAGACCAAAGTTCCATTCCCATCCCATGCTGATATATAAATCAGCGCCGAGGATAAGCAAGCCAATGATAGAGTAAGTGGCCGGGGGACGAACAGTTTATTCAACATGATACTGACGGGCCTGAGGGGATCGAATAGAGTCAAAAACGCGGTCGCTCATCCACAAATGACGTCACCTGCTAGACGATAACGCAGACCTCCGGTTGAGTCTCTCCTGGACACTCTCAAGGGAGTTGAGTATAATCAAATCTGTTCCTAAGACCCGTAGGTGAAGGACATCAGAGCCTATCTAACACAATCAGCCTCTTTCAGGGACAAAGGTAAAAGGTACACAACTGAATTCCTTTGACCACTGCGCGTACTTAACCCATTGATACTCAGTGGGAGCGACAAGGAGGTTCCCAATGATAGGTAGCCGCCTGGGTCCAGGAGGGAGAGTCGGGCATACCCTCCTGTAGCGATGCAAATAGTCAATGATGTGAGTGAAAATGAGAAGGAGCGCAAAAACAAGGGGGAGGCTCATTTTTCGAGTACTTGGGAGAGCACAAACGACATGCTGCCTTTCGAGGGGGGCTTATGGATATCAATGTTCCCTGGGAATGGAAGTACGGTCGAATGGAGTGCTCATGCCGGCATCAATCCCAGACTCAAAAGGAATGATGATTCAATGGTGCCGGTGAACGCTTGAAGGTTGATCGATGATCAGCTGAAAGTTGGTATCCATTTGGCAGTGGTGATTCGTTCCCATCCTTTTCAAGTTAAGTGAGTCAACAAAGGGCATGTCTGGACATGGGTGACTCACATCCAAGGTACAGGCACCACGCGAACTGATTTGCTACGCGAGCAACTTGAAGTGCGCTCTTTGGATGTTGTATCGAGAAGGTTCCCTGGGACGTATGGGATCCAATTCTATCAAATCCCCAAACTAAAGGCATGAAGTGGGTATTGACCCAACTCTTCAAGTCATCAACTACGAGGCCGCAGCCAAGAAACGACTAGAGTATCCAGCCAGATCCAAATCATGAATCATCCTCTCTGCTTGCTTTGAACGCGGAAGCACATCACACTTGAATGATTTGATTCTCCTATATATGAGTAGAAGAATATGGTGTTAGTGTTTCCTGATTTCGAGGATGAATCAGAAAAGAGCCCACAGAGGAGATGACATACGTAATAAACAATGGTAATACTTCCACATCGGGGATTATATCCTTTCCCATCGCGTCCTTTGCCTTGCTGATATTGAACACGGATAAAAGGGACGCTATCCATAACCATAACGAGTCTCTGGCGAAGGAACGGCCTGGGCAAATCCTATTTCAAGGGCCAGTCAGTCATTGATAGGGGTCCCCTGAAGTTCCTTCTGCGAAATCACCTGCGACCAAAGCCGAAGGCAGTCTCCACAGTTTCGGTGAGCTTCACATCGAGTTCTCCATCCGGAGTGATGAATCGTTCGGGATTGAATTCGGCTGGGTTGGGAAAGATACTTGGGTCTTTCATAATGGCCCTGTCCGATTCTGAAATAAGTAAAAGATACATAGGTCCAAGGAGTATAGATATTGTCATCGACCATTTGACGTACCAGATGTTAGGGAAAAGGATGCTCCCTTTGGGTAGGAAGTACCCATTGTATACGTCGTCGGAGAGTAAAAGGTGGGGAGTTCCTGTGTTTGAGGTCAACCCCAGGTAATGGCAAATGAATTTGCGCGTTGAGATCATGAAACGCAAATGAAGCGTACCTAACGATCCAACAGGTATCCATCTAACCGCGAGCAGTGAGCAAATTGAGAAGAGCATGGTTAAAGATATGATCACGCACCGAATAGCTTCCCATACTATAGCTTGCGTATAAGGCATGGATGCGCGATCTTCGAAGGTGGGAAGCCGTGCTAATGATCCTACAACTTGATCCACTTCCGCCTGCGCCTTACGTTGAACCTCGGGGAAAAGAACCATCGCGGCAAAGAACGTAAGTAGTGAGGATGGTGTGGTATCGGCACCAGCCGCCTGTTGGACTTAATAAGTGCCCGAGCGCTGCAACTGATAAGTGGAAGAATTGGCCGTGATACCTACATACGCTGAGGACGCAACATCCTTGAGAACTCTTTCCTTTTGCTTGTCCTTGATTACTGTTTCGTCACGCAAGAACGCTCGCGTAATTAAGCTCGATGAGGACACGCCCTCAAGCTATGCAGATGACATTCCCTGGTTAAACTCATAACAATGTCACAAGTACAACAGACTCACAAATTGTTCGCGAGCTCGCCCATATGGAATATCAATCATATCCATGGTCTCAGCATACGCAAGTTTCGCGTACCGCTGGAAGCCCGCGCCTGGAAGCCAAGAAGGGAGATACTGGAGGATGGGGATATTGTCAACGAGATACGTCCCAGTGATTCCTGCGCGACGGAGATGCCGATTGCCTCTTTCAGAGAGCCGCATTGTAGGATCATCTCGAGGACAAACAGGAAGCCCATACGTAATCTCGATAATGGTGGATCCCAGGGTACTTGAAGAAAGATACGATTGAAATCCATGGCGTCAGCGAGCGTTGTAATTGAGAAGGGAAAGGGAAGCATACTAGTAGCAGTGGTGCATCAATTCAGCGGGGTGGTCGAGTACATCCCGTAGGAACCTCTGTACGTATTTGAGCTGTACGGCGTGATGTTTGGGGGAGTTTGACGGGTTAAATTCTTGACGAAACACTCGGCGTCGATCCCGCCAGGGATTACCGTATGGGAGTAGACCAATATGCCATTCCCAGCCCATCCTAAGATTCATAACCCTCGGGTAAACACCAGGCTAACATCAAGACATGCAACCAAAAGAGTTCCGCACAGTTTGTTCAGCATGACACCGTATGGTCTTCAAATGTCGCGTCGATGAAGGAACATCAGGGGCGGTGACGACAATAATGGGACTGTAAGTACCTGCTTGAAGAGATCGTCGAACGTTGATTAAGAATTTCCAAGGTGCTTTCAAGGGAATGAAGCACGATGATCGAGGTCCCCACAACGTCAAGATGGATTATATCGGACGCTAAAAAGATGTACATGATTAAGAGTAAGTTCATTGTGAACGGACATAAACGAAGAGGGTCTGACCGTATTCCTTTGACCATTGGGCATATTTGACCCATTGGTATTTGGTAGGTGCGACGAGGAGATTGCCGATGAATGGGAGTTTTTTGGGTCCGGGAGGAAGGGCGACTCCAGGACGCTTCTTTGACCAAAGAACAACGACGAGTAGCACCGCGGTAGATATGAGGATGAGAGTGGAAAGGGTTGGGGTCATGTCGGAGGACGTATGTTAGCGTTGACGACGGCGCAGAGCGAGGAATGTCTTTCAAAGGACTCGCCCTTCACTTGTAATATACTGGGCGGATGGAGAAGTAGAGAAGAGTCTCAATTCTTTGATTTGATTTGTGGGACCAAGAGAGGCACTCGAAGCCCTTCGCAATCGGTGTGGAACAGGAAAGGCCGAAGCCCGTGGAGCGGGTGCAATGCTTATGCTTCCGACTTCAAGAAAGATGCGCAAAGCTTGGGATACACGCTTTCTCAAGACGGATCCTCTCGCTGATGGCACGAACCAATGGGAGGGGGAGGTACACACCACCGACAGGACATAGGCTATTGAACTGCCGCGAGAAGACAAAGATAAGGCAATGCGTAAGGTGGGTATCATGAAACTGGGTATATCGCACCACAAGACTGGGTGGAGACGTCAACGCGAATGCTGCGAAGATTCTTTAGCTTCGGCACTGAGAGGAGGTCGCATCGTGTAGACAGACCGACGCCGCGAAGGATTCTAGGCCGGGTAGGGGAAAGGCACGGTTGTCCCAATCCAGGTCACAAACTTAGACCACTCCACCCCGAGACCTGAAGCATCCTGTAAGATTCCGTGTTGTGGCGAAGAGATAAAGTGTGTCTAGCTTTGATCCTCACATCAGAGCAATGGCTTGCGCGCATATCAACACATAACCAGTGATCCTGTTGATTGGCAATGAGTGGTGTGCATACACATATTTAAGATGATCTGAGCCGTACGAGCTTCGAGCTTCAGGTAAGCTATCCCGGGTATGACCGCCGAGAGCATAAGTGTGATGTTCTGCGAGATGTTGGCGCAGCCGTAGTAAGGAACGTGCTCGGGGAGTCCCCGGGGGTACTTGATAAACAGGGTGGTCTACGACCTGGAAGCACAGTACACCAGGAACCAGGTGGACTTGGAGAGCGTTGGGAATGGAGGATAAAGCATGTGAATCAACACTCACGATACTACCATAAAGCTAATGAACAAGGGCCACCATTCCCTCTGCAGAGCTCTGAGATACCCATAGCGCTCTACACCAGGCACCGCCCTTTAGAGTATTAACTGTGACGACCATGTGACTTCCCATGAATGGGATAAGTCGGTCGGAAAGGCGTAAGCTGGTGGTCCAACAGCGTTATCATGTAAGCCGTGAGTTTTGTGAAAGGAATATCTAGGCCCTGAAACGTTTTTCCTTGGTTAAGAGTGGAGAATTCTTGAGAGAAGCAGGGCGGCCTGGAAAGGAGGACGCACGAGTACAGCTGACTCACAATCTCCCATTATCCTTCCATCTCTCCCCATCTTGAAATCAGGAAAAGTGCCCAGACGGGCCATCGAGATTCGTATAACTTCGAGATTCGTAGCAATGTCAGGGAAGGTCATAAACGCGAAGAACCGCGAATTGAATCCGAAAGCCATGATTTCGAGCTTGAGCTATCACGGGAAGTGGGGACGCGACGCGGAAAAAGCAATCCCTGTCGCGGTCGAAGTCGACGGAAAGGACGATAGCGGGAGCGAGAGTGCCAACTGACGGACGAAGGAGAAGAAATCAATTGTGGCGCTAGAAAGTTGATGCATAGACGCCGAAAATCAAATCCGACATCGAAAAGGACATGGAATATCAAGCCTCCAGTCCTCGAGTGCCAAGGAGCGAAGTCCCCAAAACGGTGTGCTAACATATCAGGGCGAACCATGTCCCGTAGCAAACAGGTGAAATTGCATGGGCAATGCGGGTATAAGTACAGAGCAAAATCGGTAGATTCACAGCGTAAGATTATACTCATATTCGCTCGAGCTGCTGGTGGCTATCCAGAGCACAACGGCGGAGAGCATGAGTGCGACATTCTGCGATACATTGGCGTAGCCGTAGTAAGTGAACTGCTCCGGATATTCTCCGAGGATGTATTTGAGGACAAGGATGGTCTGCATAGCATGGTCAGCGATTTGGAAGTCTCATACAGCCATAAAAAACGATGAAATGGAAGGCGGCAATTGGATGAAGCGAGGGGATGGGTAGAAACGAAGCCAAAGGAAAAACTCACAACGCTACCAGCCAACCCACCAGCCATCATTGCGAACCCGATGAATAAGAACAGCCTTGCCCTCCACACAGCCCTCGAGTCCCCGAATCCCTCCTCGCCGCGCACCCGGTCCTTGTCTATCATGACGATAACGAGGTATCCCAAGAGCGATAAAAGACCGGGCACCCAATCCGTGAACGTTACATGAACTGGGGGCCCAGAATCATTGTCGGGCGAGCCGTACGGCGACTTCGCGTGTGCTGAAAGAATCGCTGCATCGAGGAAAGTCCAATTTGCTAGAGCAAACTGACAAAAGCATCAGCAAGACTGCGCGAAGCTGGGAAAGAAGAACCATAGACTCACAAGTGCGCCAGCTAAGTATACTCCCATCGTTCGTCTGTGTTTCCCCAGCGTAAACTCAGGAAAAGGATTCAAGCAGACTCTTCGAGGGTCATAGTTGCTTCGTGGAAGAGACATATTCGACAAAAGTCTAGCGGCGGAATCCCTGACTCCGAGTCCGAGATTTCCAGTATCTGAAGGTCGCAGGTGTGGTGCAGGCGGCGACAAGTCCGGAGGCGACAGCGGAGACGGCGAAGGCGAAGGTGACGTGGAGATTGTCGTGGTCAACGACGACGAAGATGGTGGGATCAGAGTAAGACGTGGAGGAAGCTGTGGGGACCGTCTCCGACGCTGTTGCGGAGCGTGTGAATCTTCCTCGGCAGGACCGTCGGCGTCGGTGTTAGCCGACCCTGTAAAAACGTCCCTCTGTTCCTCCACCTCAACGTCTACTCGGATTTCTATGGGCGAAGGAGCCGACGCTGACGAGGTTTTTCGCTTATTGGACATGGGTGGTGACTCTGGGGATCTTGAGGAAGAGAAACGGTGATTGATGTCAACACGGCCGTGGGCTTTTGCTTTTTTGTAAGTTTGTTCGATGGCTATGCTCGACAGCGCTCTCAATCTAATCATCAATCAGGTCAACTTTTTTTCTCTGCTCCGGGGCTTTCCAAGCCTCGCTTTATTTATTGATGTCTCCGATGCAGGCTACTGTCATCTGTAAATCAATTCTCCGTATAAAACTCGGCACCGCTTTCCTGAGCGCCGCTGTCGGATTTCTGAAGCTCTCTCCCTCCGTGACCTCTTTCGACGTTACAAGTTGAAACATTCTTCTCCAAGAGAAATTTGCGGCATCAGAAATTCTGAAGACATCATGACTCTGATATCATGGAACATATCTTCAATGAGAATATCTGTTCGTCTTTATTGCTGAGAAGATGTGCTTGAGATTGCTTCCCGTTCTGAATTTTCTAGATCTCCAAGTAAGCATCATGAATCAATGCCATCGCTTGTAAGTATGAGACTGATTTACGCATTAGGATTCTGTCGCTTTTGGTCACCCAAAATGGTAGAGTAAACCTTAGGTGAGGCCAAACGTGAACGTTCTAAATTTCGAGAACTTGATTACCGTACTTGCCATCCACCTTGTGAAGCTTGACGGAGATCGCGGATTAGGGAGGCCGTTGATCAGTCAGCCGCTACACTGAGTTACTTTGAAGATGTTCATCTAGGTCCCTCCACCTTCGCATTCCTTCAGTGATGGGGTGTCCTCGTTTCAGGCCGACGAAAGTATCTGCGCGCTTCCGTTAGGCACCGATGGCCTGCCGAATCTCCCATAGCCATTTTTCCCTGCATGTTAGGCTTACCGCCATCTCCGTCTAGAACAGGTCAGCGCAATTGGGATACCTTATCTTGGTGCGTTAACGATCTCATAATGCCCAAGGAACGCCGAACCGTGAGGTGTTGACCCCGGGCCTTCTGGGTTGGCTATGTCCTACATTCCCAATGTAGGCCGTTCGATGGCCAGCTCGTCTTGATACTCACCCTCGTAACTTTCTTTCGGGATAACCTTTCCTAGGAATTCTTCGAGTTGTTCTACTCCGAAAGTTCCCCTGTTTTGGGGTCAAAGCATCAATTATACCGAATACCCACAGGCCTGCTTCTCTTCGCCCCGGCGTTACTTGGTATGTGACGGCAATGTCTCCTCTAGGCACGTGTGACGCATAATTACCCCGATGGTTTGCACATTTTCGCTGGTTCACTGAGCGAACGCCTGCTGTCCCCTTGCTTAGGCTCCACAACTAGGCATAAAGCTGCCATATAGGTCCGTCATCTCCCATCGTTTCTGTGAAGGAAGGCCGTGCCGAGGAGGGTCAATCGCGTCGGTGGGATCATTCTATATCGACCTCTCTGGTGGGTGGATCGTCCCACTATCTTGGATTGGGATGACTCGATACAAACTCCCAGGCCGCTAAGTCTTCTATGTGGGAGCCCCAAACTCAGTTCATCGCCGAGGGTAGGCGGCGTTAGTCACCTATTTCGCAATCTGGGTATCAATCAATACGTGAAGAGCCAGCTTACCCCTCACGCGCGTTTTTAGCCCAAGACTCAGGAAATTTCGGTTGAGAGACATAGCCAGTGAGTGTCGTTTACACGTTCGAACGGTTTTATGATACGTATGGCTAATCTCTAACAGTAAATACCCTGCTTTTGACGGTCACATCTATGGCTGCTCACATCGTGTGAGAATTCTGTTGCGACCTCCGGCCTGGCCTATCAACCTTCGGGGGTCATAACCTTACTTGACATGAGCGGAAAATAGAAACAAAAAGATAGAAGAAGAAATTATGGAACCGTTCCCATGTACCCACTCTAAATGTGCGGATCCCCTAGCGAAGTCGACAAAAAAGATAACATTAACGATGGGCTCACACAATTTATTGGCGTCAAAAATAACATCCAGAACCTCGCTAATTGCTACATACTCTAGATACATCCCTTCCTTGCCTTCCCCCCATTTTTTACCACACTTTTCGCGCGAATTCCTCTTTATCGATCGCTGATCATCTTCCTACGTGTGAGCCTCCCCCTCGTCCTGTCCCAGTGACTGCACCAATCGACATCCAATCGACATCTCCACTAATTTTCGCTAGAACCTTACGCTACCGTCTCATCCCCCATCGCATCTAGAGTATGGAAGAGACCTCTTCGGCTTTTACAATCGTGGACAACGTTAGAGGTAACACCAATGGTTTCAAAGGAGCCACTCCCATTGCTAACCAGACTTCGTGCAGACGTGTCCATCGCCGCGCTGGACGCTCCGGGTGAAGGCCAACACATTGTGAGGCCCCTAGGATGCTTGACGCTTCGCGATCATGAAGAAAATGGCACCTCGGGTCAGTGTCTATTTGAGCACTCCGTCAAATATCTGGGCTCATGGGTTTTTGCTCACAGGACCGCAGCTCGGTGCAGACATAGAATGCCACGATGACCCCATTTTACCGATCACCGCTTCGCCATCTGGACCCCCTTCTTCGCTTTTCCTTTCGCCATCAAGATCTTCGGAGGTGGAGACGATTTCTTCCAAGCGAAGGCGAAAACCGTCAGCGAAAATAATGGCTGGAGGAGGAAGGATATCTAAAGCAGCGATGGTCAACTCCAATGTACACTCTCCGTCGAATAACGGCCGAAAGCCTCGATCTCTGAAAATTCAATCGTTAGCCGCAATGGACAAGCTGGAGTTCAACCAAGTCTCGACACCCACGCATACTTGTTTCGTCGGTACGACTTCGACTAAAAATGGTGATGAACACAACGTTGCACCTCTTAGTGCCCCACCGCCACCCTCCGCTCACAATGCCTTATCGTCGTCACTCACATCTGCTGCTACTCTTCCACGTGCAAGAGTGGACACGGAGATGGTTACGTCTCATGCGCGTATGGATACCCAAGGCCTGACATCGCCCACGGCTCCCCGACCCCCGTCGAATCTGAGCTTTTACGCTGCCTCACCATCCGGTCTTCGACATCCTCTCAAATCCAACCCGTCCATGATCAAGTCTGATTCACCCCTTCTTCCTTCAATCATCGAGACTATGGCTTCGGCTTCAGCATTCCAGGATGAGACACCAGCTCCTTCCACACCTCGAACGGATCGGACCCAATCATCAACCACACACTCGAGTTCGACCCACGACCCACCCTCGCTTCCTTCGGCGACGCTACTTTCACGCACAGGGGAAGCTACACTCCCTCGCAACGTACGAACGGAGCCACATCCACTTCCACGTCATCCCGAAGACCTTTGTCTCCCCCCAGGGAATCGATCTGCCCCACTTAGTTCCACCCTGCATAATCCAGCTGCTACCAGCATTGGCATTGACATACCAACAACCCAGCTCCAGCAAACTACCGTGCCTCACACACAACTATGCCCGGCGTCATACTGGTACGCCTATCTCTATCATGACTTCTTTGCGAAGGTCAGGGAGAATGGAGAGTTAAGAGCACGTGTGCAAGCGTTGGATGCCACTGTAAAAGACGAAAAAGTGAAGGCAGAGACGAGGGAGGCGGCGCTGTTGGGGGAGGTAGAGAAAATGACGGCTAGATTGCGGGCGGCGGAGGAGGAGAGGCAAGGTCAATTGGACGCCGTCAGCGAACAGTTGTCATTGATATTCAAGTGATCTATCAGAACAATACATTATCGTCATTTCTTGTACGATGTAGGACCGATGGATGAGTGACTCAGATCCTTTGGTTTGTATCAAGCCTGATGTGACTCCCCTAACAAACCCTGACAGCGTGATGGTATTCTTCTCTTTCAAGTCTTTCATTCTCGATCCCTACATCGCGACCCATGCGTCGCCACGATTTTTACGATATTTTCTGTAGGAAGATTAGTTACCCCACGAATCGACTCCGAGCATCTTCTTAGACCGCAATAACGAACCTAAACAGTGGGATAATCCCGCTTTTAGGAATGTTCTACTAAGGAGATGTCGAGCCCTGAAATCTGACCTGCAAGCCTTCTGCGTCCTCTAAGCTTTATTTATCTGATTATCGTTTACTTTATTCCTAAAGCGCAGTGGACACACATGCGTTCCCCATGTCCACTGCGCCCCAATCACCTAATAGATGCAGAGAACTCACAGAAGCTGTCGTTCCTGAAATCACCGCCATACGGTAATGTTCATTCCTTGTTGAAGCACCCCAGAAAGTTTACCAAAATTGCTGGAGGCCCTGATTTTGTGTTTTCCTCACAGATATTAATATTACGCTATCAACTGGCACTTCCTTCGACTTTCTGGTGGATCATTGATCCCATGCGTGACTCCTTCACTTTCAAAAGAGATTCCCTTCGTTGAGGGCCGACAATCCTTCTCCCCTACTTTCTACCCTTCCACTGTTCGTGCTGATAATGAAAGCATTGTCATTTGGTACTCTCCTATCATCTATGTAGCTCAACACCTTGTTTTGTATTGACCCGCGATGTGTCACCGTCAGATATGTCTACCGGATCGACAACCCCTGGGTATCAGCCTGACACCAATTGTGTCCCACCTGCAGGTGAATGAAGCACCAAAACATGACTTTCTGAGCATTTGGTTGACACTGTTGCCTGATATACTCCAGGAATCGATGCCGTTCGAAGACAAGCAGCTCAGGTTATCGATACCTCCGCCTTCTCTGCTCCCGAGCACATGACATCTACTTCGCTCCTGCTCTCATCCTCTGCACAAGTGGAGACGTCACCATCGAAACGTCTGAGAAAGCCTTCCGCGAAGGCATTGGGAAATATCCTCCCTGAGTCGCCTACAACAAGAGGCCGAAGGAACCACGTCGCAACGGAAGTGTCTCCACAGCAGAAGAGGCCTCGTCCGACGTCCCGACCCACGGTCGACAGTCCGATTCCACTCCAAGAAAATCCCCTTGTTCTCCCCTTGCAACCCCTTGCCCGTGGCACAACGACAACACCTTACACAGGCGCGGATCCTTCTGCGACACAAACCATTCAAATTTTGTCAGAACGCCTATCTTCTGTCACGGATTTGTATGATGCGCTCAGGCGTCAGTATCTCCAGAAGGATCAGGAATTTCACAGGCAGGAAGCCCGCATCGACGCATTGCAGAGGGAGCTGTTGGAGGAGGTACTTGCATCGAGAGAGCGGGAACTCGACTTACAGGAGGAGATAGAAAGAAAAGATCAGGTCATTGAGGAGACCAAGCGAGAAATGGCCGAGGAAAATGCAAGTCACAAGAGAGAAGTCGAAGGATATAAGGTTCGCTTTTTCTGGCGTTTCCGGTTACATGGTCTGACATAGCTTATATCCGTTGCCTTACTCAGACTCAATGCGAAGCGCTCGAGGATGCCAAGGATGCTATCGAGAGTCAGGTCAACTCACGACACAAAGACGACCTGGCTGAGCTCTGTCAACTCAGGGACATGCTTCATCGAACCCACCATAATCGTCTTGACACAAGCAACGGGGGCTCGAAGACTTGAGGGATATGTGGTGCCATACATATTCATAGCAAAAATGTCCTTATAGTATGATTTTGCAGGATCGCTTTCCCTTCACTTTCCCAAAATTTCGGGCGTCACTCGTTACAGACTTTTATGAGAATCGTCCGCAGTTGCGACTCGGATGTTTAGTCGTAGGCGCGTGAGCTTTAGTTTCAGTCTCGTAAGTTCAGTCTAGCGCCTTTCCGACGCTCCTTAGCAATACTTAAGTGTTTAGCATTTCCCACCGTCCTGAAAGCCACCCCACGAAAATACTTGAGACCCGACTGCCCGAAGTCTCAGATTCATACGATAGACTCACATGGATATGTGCGGCCTATCTTACGCTTGGTATACTCCATAGGTCGACGCATTCGTTGACTCAGCGTCGTTGAGCTTCCAAGTTGAGGACCCGATAGGTTCGATCGATTTGACCGTTAGATACATCGACTTACTCAAGCATATCAATTGCCATCGATATGTGTGTGGTTTCCTCGTTGCCCATCGACGATATCCAGAGCCAAACGGAGTCCCTAGCGAAGGGTCCTGGACAAGTCCTAAAACGATGCGCGCTCGTGCTCATGTTGAATTGGCGCTGGGTAAAATAATGGAATTATAAATTATGGCGACGAACCTACGGTCGAAACCGTTTCTGGTCGGCCCGCCCATACATATGGTGTGATGAATTGCCCAGGCAAGAACCTGTCTGAATCTGGTTGCACCGTTGCAGGGAGACGCCTCCATTTCTGAAGATCGTGCGTTATTGAGTTGGGCGTATGGATCGGGTCAGATATATACTAAGGGTTTACTTACCGAATATTGGGGAATAGTAGGGGATGCCGTCGTTTGTCGTGCGGCGCCTGTGGTGAGTGTTAAGGAAGGTCGCACAAGCGGCGTGGGGACTCGCTGACGAAGCTAACGGGGACACGGGCTTCCACCTGCTCAAAAAGTTGTCGGGGAGAGGTGAGAGTAGATGGAATGCGATGGAAACCTTGTGAAAACCGACCGAAGTGATCTTCAAGGGCTGGGAGCGGAGACGTAAACACGATCGAGCTCGACTTGAGACATTGCTGCGAGAGGTTGATGAGGGGCAACGGTGTTGTATCAGCTTCCGTGGCCTGGGCATTGTATATAGGTCAGCCAAAATCTAGTCACCATGGAGAGGAGAAGAGAGAGCGCACGTACTTAGGTGACAGAAGCGACATTTTCAACCATGGCTTCCTTCTGAAAGCTCGCCTTCGAGATTACCGCATTGAATGGAGCTCAGCGCTAATTTCCATCTCAAGGCAGAGCCCAAAGACGTCGATAAGTTTTCAGGCGAACAGCCGAGGGAAAAGCGCACAACTGGATGCCAACCGGCCTATATCAAACAACAAAACAACAGTCGGTCGTTCAAGGTTCAGGAAACTAAACTGTATTCATTGGCGTACCTGGTTGAAGCGACGGCCGAGCGTCGATATATCATGGCCTCACCTGTGGGCCGGGAATCCTTGATGGGAGGGCGTTTCGACACTCAAACTGCAATGAATTGAGGAAAACGGCTCATCACTTCTGGGATTCTAGGCTCCGATACCATTTCCAAGTCAGAGTCATTGCCATCATCGCGTAGAATTCTACAAGGCCGTTCAAAAAATCCTCAATGATAGAAAATGAGAATGCACGACGACGGCCAAAGGGTTGCCCATCGCGCCGTCAGCGCGTTTAAGCTACGAAAAGGGACCTGAGGCCTGCATTAAAATCCAACAAGAAAGGGCGTACACGCATCGTTGCTCAAAGGGGCGCAATTGGAAATAATGGTAAGGCGTTGAAGAGGAAAAGAATCTCCAGCACAATGGACGACGCGGCCGCCAGCAAAGCAAGGGGTCCGATGCGCAGCCCCAATTAGTCGGCGCCACGTACTTTCGGATCCCAAGCAAAGCCGACAGTGCGTCGTTCGTCAGAGGGGAGCGAAAAAATGAAGGAACTCAACGTTGAAGCAAATCAACCATCAAATTTCAAACTCCACCGTTTGGCAGCACGTGATAGCAAACGCGACGCGTTTTAGGAGAAAAGGGGGTGACAGAGGAGTTAAGTATTCTCTGCTCGCGGCCATGGCTAGCCACAGTTAGGCTAAAGCAATGTTGAAAACTACTCCATGGGCTCTTAGAGTGCTTACTACCTCATGCATCCAGGCTCGAAGCTGAGTTAACAATGCCTCAGCTCCTGTGAAGATATGTGAGGAGGTAAACGTTGTGTCTCTCGCAATTAAAAAGGAGGTTGACCCAAGGTCTACCAATGTGCAAGAACCGTCGTACACGGTGGTTATCTTTTGACGTACTCATAGGGCAAGTATAATGCTCTTGAATGCCCGTCTTGAAGACCAGAGCTTAGCAGACAACGCCCCAGGCTCTTGAGTACCATCGGCGGATGGATTTTTCAAGCGGAGATCGAACCTTTGCGCAGCCCTTGAAGAGCTTGAAGCTCGACGCGTGACGTGTAGGCTAGCGACTACTGAAACTTCGATGCATTTTTACTCGCCGTCGTATCTTACTGTCGGTCATCGTGAGTGCTACTATGTGAACGGTCATATCCTAGACAATGCAGCAGCCGATACATAATAAACAAGGACTTGATCCAGACAATCCGCGGCTCCCCACTCGTCCCACCACTTCCAACATCCTTCTCTCAAACGACGAACACTCTCTGCCTAGACTCCCAAGCTAAAGGTGCATTTTACTTTCGACAAAGAAAAACATGGCTATGGATGCCTGCTCCGGTCAGTCCGCATCCTCAAAGTCCAAATTTCGTATCAATCTCTCCGCCTCCTTTGACCGAACTTGAATTTTGCAGGTAAACGGCTTGACTCTCCTACAGGTCATTCAAAAGCAAGAAAAAAAGACCGATAGCAGCATCAGCTCGGTTGATACTACAGAATAAAAGAAAGACAGCAACGCACGTCACAAATAGCGGCTCGATATCTGGATCGGGGAGTATGTCATTCCCATGTTCGTCCTTCGCTGCTTTGATATCGAAGACGGTCAGCATCGACGAAATCCATAGCCAGATTGAGTCCCTGGCGAAGAAGCGTCCTGGGCACATTCTAAAAGGGTGCATCGAGGAAGCGTCCCATTGGATTAGCGCCGAACAAAAACAAAGAATTCGATAATTTATGGCGACGAACCTATGGCCGAATCCGAATCCAAACTCAACGATGTCGGTGAGTTTCTGGTTGATTTTTCCATCCGCCGTGAAAAACCGTTCAGGCATGAACCTGTCCGCCTGCGGGAAGATAGACTCGTCTCTGAAGATTGCCCTGGATTTAGGGAAAATATAAGTAGTGGCTAAATGAATAAGCGAGACGTGTTACCAGACATTGGGGAAGAGAACGCTATCCTTGGGGAGGAAATAGCCGTTGTAGACGTCGTCAGTCGTCATCATGTGTGCGATTCCTGTGGGGAGTGATGATAATCAGTGCGGAATTGGAGCGACTTCACGTTGAACCTTCTGTCGACGTACCTAGAGGAAGCACTGGTTTCCATCTGTTCTCGAAGGCGTTAGTGGAGTAGAAGGTTAGGAGAAATCGTAAAGAGAACTCAACCGAAGGGCTTCCCACATGATGGCTTGGGTATAGAGAAGTGATGGCTGGTCGTCGTATGTTGGAAGGCAATTGCAGCTTAAGACGCTGTCAAGCTCTGCTTGAGCCTTTGTTTGAACTTCGGGGAATAAGACCATTGCTGCTATGAAGTTTACTAGCGCTGACGGCGATGTATCGGCTCCGGCGGCCTGGCCGTCACAGATAACTCAGTCAACGGATACTAATTAGGATAAAGATCAAGAAGTGGACTTACATAAGTAACCGATGCGATATCCTTGATCACACTCTCCTTCTCGGGATCTTCAAGGATGCTTTCGTCTCGCATGTACGCTCGTGTGACGATAGAAGAAGGCGCGTCTTCCCCACGAATCTACCAAAAAAATTGACACGGTGTATTATTAGTATCCAACAGGGTCTCGACGCTCCTTGTTCGCACCCATGAGGAAGTGAAATACTCACAAGCTGGTCACGTACTCGAGAATACGGGATATTGATCATATCCATCACTTCGGCGTAGCCGATCGCCGCGTATCTGCGGAACCCTGCACCAGGGAACCAGGATGGGATATACTGCAAGATCGGTGATCCCGGCTTCGTTGAGTCGATGGACATCAGGAAAAGCCTAAATGTAGGATTTCGTCAATTCACGCAGAATAATGGAGAATAAGGCAAAATTTTCACGGTTTATCCAATTTTGCAAAATATAGACTCTCAAGATTTTCAGTCTCCCCATTTTGCAAAATTCTGCATCTTTCCGCAATATGCGGCGGTACGTACAGCGGGCTTCGTACAAATTTTGCAGAATTTCATTTCATTTATCAATGGTATCATGCAAGAAAAGTGTCATAAAGCAACATTTATATTGGAGGTACTCGGTACAAAGGTCTACATAGAATAGCTAGATACAAGGTCCAGGCCGAACACGTACACCAAATGTTCGCATTCGGGATGCCAGGGATTATCTCTGCCTCCCTCCTCAACTTGACCAGACCTTGCCCAGTTTGTCCGAGCCTCGTCTTCGAAGTGCCATAGTCAGTTGTGGGAGGACAGGGGCGCTAAGATAGACGTCAAATCGGCCACCGAAAGGGAGCACAGTAGTCAGCGTACCTGTGGGATTCTGTCGACACATTTCGTAGGAGCAACCCAGAAAGCCGCATTACGTCGATGACGAGGACAGAAACTACATTGGGAAATTAGTCATTACAACGCGGCGCCAAGTGATCATGAAGGGAGCAACTGACCTGCTACTCGACCTGTCTACAAGAGAGCCGTCGCGTCAGCCTTGGACATGGATTGAAACAAGGGCCGCACCAACAGCACATCATACATCATGCGCAGCTCCGCAAATACTGTCTATCAGCTCCTACGGGCAATTTGAGTCTTCCCATTCTGCATCGAGGCTTGATGGTATGTCCCAAGTTAGCCAATAGTCGCGTCGTGAATGGACCGCAAAACGAGAGGGTGCTGGCCTGTGAATTCGTCGCGTTGGCGCAGGGCTCGAGCTCGACGCTGAAGCTACCTTTGTAGCATTGGTGCCAGAGTCAATGGTGCCGGTGCCGGTGAGCAGTCAGACGCGTAAAGATTGGGGGGAATGTTGTGGTTGAAGAACAAAACTCGAACCATTTTCGGAGTTGTAAATAAGCGCGAGGTGCTGTTATGTGTCACGGTCACGTCCCACCCGGAAAACGACAAGTCCTCAGTACTCGTAACTCGATCCCAATTGCCATGTCCGCGGGCGGTCTCGTTCAATTGACACACCACGACCGGATCGTCTGCACCAGCAGTAGCACTTCCTTCGACAGAGGAGCTGTCCATTACCGTCGTTTTCAAAACCGCTTTCGCCGAAGCCAACCTCGTTGACGGTCCAAAAAACACCCTCTCGACACAGCTTATGAGACAGTGTCGCCTCCGTTAGTCGTACCCCCGGTCTGTGAACCCAAGCGCCTCGCTGTGATTGCAACCTGCACGAGCTCACCCTCACCTTGAACTCTGCCCTCTCCGCTCGCTCGACGCTCCGCTCACGCGACTTTCAGTTGATAAATCCTCCCCAAACTCGGGCGCGTCTCAGGAGACACAATGAGCACCAAGGCTGTCATGCTTGCCCTCAAACTCGGTCCAAGGGCTGCTGTCTCATGTAGAGTAGCTCTAAGTACCGCATCCTGTTATTATGTAGTCCCTTCTGAATCCATATCACAAAATTCTTAGCCTTCCATCTAGTTGGTGGCTTCTAGGTCGCTTTGAGCTTGAACCATACTTTCGATGAGATACTGCAGTATTTGGCCATAACCCTTGTGTGTGCTTCGAAATTGCGCAAAATCCTGCAACACCAAATGAAAAGATGCAAAATATTGCACGATTGACTTTGAATGTATTGAACTATCAGCATAATATTGCAAAATTTCAAAGATATCGCAAAAAGTGCCAAATTTTGCAAAATCCCCCGATGGAGGTTTTCCTGATGGAGGGCCTTATCAGCGGTGGCGATTGATGGATCATCCGTACGTTGAGTAGGGACACCGTAGGCGACCTCAATAACGGACGAAGCGGTGATACTTGAGAGATTTCAAAGATAAATATAATATTGCAGATTGAGGGGATAAATGAACTTACTAACGACAATGATGAGCGAACTGCTCTGGTGCCTCGAGTAAATCCCGTAAGAGGCGCTTGGCGCATTTTAATTGAGTTGGTTGATGGTTGAATGAGTTTGCGGGGTTGAATTCTTGCCAGAACGCCCGTTTTCGGACACGCCATGTATTTCCGTATGGGATAAAGCCGAAGTCGAATTCCCAGCCCATGCTGCAGAGAAACGGATGGATTGAAGTGAGGGTTAGGATGAAAAGAGAGAAAGGTCAACTCACAGTTTGTTAGCCATAATGCTGACAGGTCTAGGTGAACGTAAATCAATGAACAAATGGGGAGGGTCGAATACGGGTATTCATCGGCGTACCTGCTTGAGGAGAGTGCCGAACGTCGATTTAGAATCTCTTGCACACTCTCGTAGGAGTTCAACACGAGTACGGAGGTCCGCAAGACTTGGAGATGGATGACATCAGACCCTAGGGTCAGTTACATCCCAGAAACGATTGTCAGCTGAGGGGCAAGCAAGTGAGACGAAGATGACGCACCAAATTCCTCAGACCACCGAAAATATTGTTCCCATTGATATTTGGTGGGAGCGACGAGAAGATTCCCGATAAGGGGGAGCTTGGTGGGTCCCGGAGGGAGAGGGAGAGCTGAAATTCGCCTACGGAGGGAAACGATGAATGTAGCACCAGCGACGAGTACGAGGACAGCAAGAGATAAGCTCATCACTGAGTACGTCTTTTGGGGCTTGGAAGGTGGTGAAGGGGGAATCAAGGCAGCCTGAATTTAGCCCTGGGAAGCACTTTTTAAAGAGGTTGGGATTCAGCAACATTTGGCCGTACTCACATGGGATGAGACCACGAGATAAGGGTTACGGAACGGGTGAGAAGGTCCTAGGGTGACGAAAGATTCAAGGAAATGAATATTAAATCCAGATTACGGGTCCGAATGTAATGAGGTCCGTTTCTTACACCTCTGGCTCTGGCACGGGCGCTAGCCATCTCCTCCCTCACAGCCACCTGTCAAATCGGCGCTTCCTTTTTTAATTTCGTGTGACATGTAACGTCCATTTTCGATTAATTAATTCATTCTTCTGATGGGACGACGTCACTGACCGTGGAAGCAGAGTATTGACCGTGGGAGCAGTGGCAATCTGACCGTGGGAGCATTTTGGATGAGAGAAAGTTGGTGCGAGTTGCAAGCGAGTTAAAACGTTGACGCGTTGACGACGCGCGCAAGCAATGAAATGCCCGACCTTCAGTTATCTCACAAAGGACCAATAGAGTCAATATACAGATCCAAGCACGAAATCGTTCTCCCTCGAGCCCCAGGGTCAACCCCGCGCGCCCGCACCCTGCTCGGTGCTATGTTCCCCTTTTACCCCCGAAACTCAAACACCGACATCGCCCCCTAGAACCAACATGACATCCGCTACGACGACACTATCTATACGTTGATGCTATCCGAAAAGATGGGGAGGAGCGGCCCAGCCATTAGCAAGATACTCAAGACTGGCTAGCCGGCTGTGCCAAAAAACACAAGCAGTGAGTTTTCCCTTTCACTTTTCGCTCTAGAAATGCTATATTGAACTCAAGAGAACTGCTAGGCATGCCCGCTCGCATCTCTGGCGCTGCTAGACATCTCCCAAGCACCACCTCCGTTGTACACCTGTCACCACCTACTTCCACCCCCGGAACCCCCACCTCCGAAGACATCTATCTGAGACCGACAACACTCGCTACATGACCAGAATGAATACCGTCAGAGGATACTCGAAGATGGATGTGAACCATCGACTCGTTGCGGAGATATTGAAGGTTGGTGGTTTGGCCAGCCCTGTTGATTCTTGAAAATCAAAGACCGTTAGTTTCCTGCTTGTTCTCTGGCTTTCAAAATGATATAAGCCGCTTACTATGCTCGCTAGCCACCCACGCCTGCGTTGGAACGATCCGCGGGAGGTGCTTCCTGCCACACCCATTCAGCCTACCCCCCTCCTCACACCCCCGGAACATTGCACGCCAAAAGCTCAGTTTCAAGTGTCAAAGACATACAATACCGTAATACTGACACTGCCTACACATGATCCTTAAATTGCCAGATGAACCTCCGAGTCGCTGAGGAGATATTATAGGTCGAATGTTTGGCCGGCTGCGTAGAAAATCAAAAACGGTTCGTTTTTATCACGTTTCGGCGACTTCAAAATGTTATCTTCTACTGACATTATATCTTAGACACCCTCAGCCACCCCTTCAACGCCGCCATCGTTGATTCAAAGATCACCCAGCAACCCCACCTCCTCCTTGTACCATCTCCACAGCTTGAAACATTGGGCTCAAATGCGCTATCACACCTGCTACAGTCGTGCAAGACTCCCCATATGATTCTGCTAGGAATAGACAAACCTTGGAGTTGTCAGGGAGTTGTGATTTGAGGTCGAATCTGGGTAGTAACCCAAAATGGTGAGTTTTCACCCCGCTACAGTAGCTTGTAAACTTCATAACTGATTTACCGTGATTCATAGGCACCTGGAGCCTATCCCTAGACACTGCTTGACATTGTTTGGGTATGCTCAAAGTAGCTATACGGCCTGAGCGAGAACAGTCACGTAGGGAGCAGTGGGCATATGTGGTCGATGGTTGTAGGGTCCAGGAACACGATCCAAGTTTGTAGCATGGGTGTAGGGTGTAGGGTGTAGGGAGAGGCCGTGATGATTCAAACACCCCCGGACCCGTACATGCCACACCTTGTGGTGGCCCACATTCACAAGTACCCAGATGGTCGTGATCGGATAAGTCTTCAACCCGGCGGAGGATGTCGAACTGAATACTCTGTCACACGGGGTTCAGAGAATTGTTGAGTTTCTAAAACGCAGAAAAGCTGCTCAAAAAGCCGGTGTGAAGTGGGGAATTGGACTTCAAATTTTGATACCTCCATTATGCCATATGATGTGGCAGATTGACATGGGATCATGCGGGCAGAGTTGGGGCAGAGCTGAAAAAAATCAAACGAACGTCACACATCGCTGGGCATTGCGAAACGAACGGATGAATCTGTGAGTATATTGGTAAGATATACCATGCAAGTCTAATTACTGACCTCATTCAATGGAATAGAGCCGTCACGCTCCTGTACAAGAACACTGTCGGAGTCAGTGCAACGGCCAGGGCAATATTTCACGCTCCTTTTGGACGTGTGGGAACGTTCGGAAGCCGGCACCAGACGGTCCGTGTGGCGGTGCACACTGTTCCTAATTTTTCGTTTGGCCTCGTATTTATTCCATCACCCACTGTGCCATGGCCCATCTCATTCGCACTCTGTTTTCACCGTCACGCATATGCGGATAGCCTAGAAATGATCAGTGCGAGATCTTTCTTTAATTTCAATTTCTTTACATTCTGAGACTTTTCTAGCTGCGGTGCACAATGTTCGGAACTCAGGAGTACTCAGTACCCTTGGTGCACGTCCCCCAGAGTCCCATGGAAGGGGCGAAATGGTACTCAACGTAATCGAAGAAAACGCCGCATCCTTGTCCGGAGTACACTGGACCAACGCTGGACCCAACCCGTCACATCAACGATTCAGATACCTTGGAGAAGTCGTCAATGGTGCCGGTTCGTGCAGTCTCGCTCCTCCCTTTGCTTCTCGGGAAATCCAATTTCGCTCCCATCTCTATAGATTACAAAGCGATGTCTTGATTCTGGCAAGACGCAGACCAAGCGCTCGCGAGCTTTCTGAATTTCCGTCCGAGAAGCCTTTTCAATTAATGCCAACGAAAACTCAGCGCCAAATCCAATGCCAAAGGAAAGAACAATTGCTCACGTTACAAACTCGCAGCGACATCTCCGACAAGGATTTGCTGTTCACTTGTAACGCCAGCATACACCCCTCGCGATTTTCCCAGGTACCCGTCCCCTCGACTTTTCTTTATCTCGGTACGATCCTGTCCGTAGTGTTGCTCATCCCAGCGTCTCAGTTTTATTTTCCTCAAGCTCAGGCCGTTGGTCCCTTCACGTACAAATGCGAGCGAGGAGGCTTTGGACCGAGGGACTGAGTACTTGATTGTGGTCCTGGTTCGTCGCCATCTCCTCTTTGTCTCGCCACTCTCCAACCAACATATTCCATCGTCTAGTCCATGATGAATGGTTTAAATCAGGCGCTCGTTCCGTTGTCGTTGTCCTCCCATTCGATCCCATCACCGATGTCAGTGCACCGTATCTAAAACGCCTCTAGGACGGCCGCAATAACGACAACGATTCTCTCATCGGTAAGCACCATGCAGTACATCCATTCCCATGTCCTTGTTGATACTGAAGTATAGCCCAAGCTTATCGTGTTCTCGGTCACATCGTGACGCTCCCAAATCAATATATAGCTTCAAGCGCCCGTTCCTCCATGCATTCTTTCCTTCGGCGATCGACAAAGTGTCTCCTCTCAGTGAGGTCACTGCGCCCTGTCGTACAAGAGCCGTCGGATAACGAGAAAAAGGGAAATTAATACGACGATCCGCTCTTGTCCTCTAATCATTGTTGACTGCGCAGAATTGGTGCTCCGGAGTGACGAAGGGACATGGGCAAGGGAAGTCGAAGCGGACTCTTGACCAGCGGTGACAAGCGTTATGACCGTGTGCGTTCTTGTTGGGCGATCAATCGGACGCGTCGACGCTCGAGGTACCTCTTGGGATGGGGTAACAGCCAGCGAAAGTGGAAGTAGGGATGGTACAGGTGCTGGAATAAGTGTCGGATCCCGCGTAGGCGATCGTGCGATCGATGTTGTTGGTGATGCTGGAGATGGGGATGAGGATGGTAGCTTCGGCGACGCTGAGGCCACTTTGGTTGGATGAGCCCTGTCTGAGCTCTTGCGCGATCTTGGATGCGAAGTACTGGTTGTTGTTGGCACGGTCATCACTGCCACGGTGGACCTCAACAACGTTTTGCGCTCCCCGACCCCGGAAGCCTTCACTGTCGTCGTTCGTGGTTTTCTCGAAACGCTCGCGGCTACATGAGAGCCAAACGACGCTGACAATGTGCTTGTCGATGAAGCAGGCATGTTGATGTTGTCCTCGTCGCTGGTGGAGGTGGGTTGAGGATTCGTCGCCAACTATTCTTTATAACGCTTCCCTTTGTGTACCCATGCAAGAGTTAGTTTGCTCATTGATGTATACTACTTGGGATCATCATTCCAACCTGTCACACGATGTCAGTGCTCTACCGCTTGTATACAACCTCTGCAATACCTGGTACTCCCAATCTCGATCGTGACACACCATAGGTGTTGCAATCTAATGAAGGTGAAAACCGGAGACTTCGAGTTGGGCGGCCAACTATGCGAGCAGTGGCGACTTCGTTTCACCCCCAAAATACAATCTAGATGCTTTGGACCCAAAAAAAAATAATCTCGCCCGCGAGCTGACCCATTCGTCCACTTCGATGAAATTGGTGATGTTCTCCCGTTTTTTGCTTCTCTCCACCATTTGACCGATGTGTGATACTCAAGCTCACCATTCACATTCAACTCCGTCACACGTGTACCGTGTGTTATCCCCCAAAGTTCGCCGCAGCCAATTTCGCCGTATCTTCCAAAGATCTAACCTTCACCCATGAGCGTCAGGGTCACGCAATGTGTACTTCCTTTTATGATCGTTACTCATGGTTCAGGCTGGAGGCATGACTCACGCATTGTGCATGCCCATTGTCTTTGTAAGCCATTTACTTCCTTTTCTCATAATGGGGGGATCATATCGATCTCGCTGAAGGCTTGGAGACCTATATTCTGTCTTCCCAGTGGACGTCTAGAAGTTGAGCTTAAGCCTCACTTCAACCGCCCTACGAACGATTTCCCTAAAATAAAACAAACCCTCTTCGAAGTCACTGTCACTCGTAACTCATAGAAATGAAAAATACCTTGGTATGGTCAAGCTATGGTAAGCCTGGCACGGAGTTCCAGGTCACCAAAGAAGTGGAGGCTTGAACATCCGCAGTCATGCCTGATGTGTCTCCATAAAAGATAAGGAGCATTAATCAAGGCCTTTATACAAGTTCTTGAATCCCTTGTCTGACTCACCCTCAATCTGCTCCTGCGTAGGTCATGTCCAATCTTCGACCAGCCGCTGCCGGTGCCAATACCGCACAAAATTCTCCTGCATTCGATTCTAGCGCGGAGGCTAATGGTTGGTCTTACCAAGCTGTTGCGATCCTTCCACGCTCACCAATATCTGTACTCTTAGATCATATAGTCGTCCAGCCAATCGACACAACTGGAAGGCCAGGTTCATATCTGTCGGTGCAGCCATTCGCTTCGTTCACCGCGGCGACAGGTGAGTTGGAGCCGCACTCACAAACGAGCTTTATTGACTAACCAATTGGATTCGTCTAGGACACCCCGTCGTTTTGAGCGATGATACCGGAGCGCTGCAATCCTCGACTTCGCCGCCCTCTTCGTCTTCGACCGTGAACCCTCTACCCCCGCCCAATTCACCAAAACGCCTCCGAAAGCCTTCAGCCAAATTGCTGGGCATTGGCGTGACTACATTAACTGACACAGAGAAGAAGGGAGCGACTGAACGAGGCACCTCGGCATCGTGCCCTCCCCCTCAAAAGAAGGCTCGAGGATTACTCTCCGCATCGACAGATGGGCTCCAGGACACTCACCCCAGTGGATCCCTGGCGTCTGGTGTTCAACGAGTATCTGGAGATGATTCTGTAGGGGGCAATGCACCGATGACACACGCATCCTCCCCTGCTCTCGACACTGGGACAACTTCTAATCCGTCATCGTCAATGATGGTCAACAGGACAGCCTTCGAAGCACACATCCAAGACACTTTAAGCGCGATCAAAACCCTTCCTCAACCCTTCGCTCCTCAACATCAACCCTCGCTTTCTGCCTCGTTGGAAAATCAACGCGCTAGCGAAGATATGTCCGCTATTTCAACAATTCAAGCACTTTCGGAGCGACTCTCCTCGATATCCCACTGGTATGAGATTCTTTCGGACCATTACTCACAGAAGGAGAAGGAGAACGCCGAGTTGAACGCGCGTATTGAAGCGTTGCAAAGAGAGCTGATCGATGAGGTATTGGAAGCAAAGATCCAGGAGAGAAAAGTACGGGAGGAACTAGCTGATGCGAGAAAGGAATTAAAAAACATGAAGCTTCGTCATGAGGAAGAATTGGAGGCTTACAAGGTGTGCTCCCTCTTTCCCAGCTGTGTCGGTGCTGATAGCCTGAAACCCTTGTCATAGAGCCAACTAAGCAGCAATCAGAGCCAATGTGATGCGCAGTATGACCAAAGCCTCAGAGACTTATCTGCGATCAAGTGTATCTTGAGGGACGCTGGGGCCGGTGATACCCTTGCAAATGAGGTGGATCTACTCGCGATAGATCAAACATCTTGATATCGTGCTTAAAGGACCGAATGTTGAATGTATGTACGAAGGATAATTATCCAACTGAAGTTCTTGGAACGTATTGCTCTCATTTTCTGTACCGCCTTGCTGGACAATGAACACTCGAACATGTAGCCCCTGATCTCCCTAAAAGGAGTTCATTCCAGCCTAAGCGCCAAGCGCTCACGGAGACATTTTGTCGCAAACAGCCATCGATACTTTCACTGATGGAACCCAGGCTCAGCCCTCTGACCCATGTATGCCCTCGTTTCTCTTTCCTCAGAACGCTGGCGTTGAAAACGCGACTTGGGCGGTAGATAGAACACTTGGTTAGTCCTTTTCAATCCTACCGAGACATGCAACCCAGATAGCTCATTCACAACACCCTCGCAGCTTCAAGTTGAAAGATAACTTTAGGCGTCTGTGATTACACGAACCGCGCCTGAGATTGTAATCTGCTGAGGACGATGGTCGTGTGGGAGGAATCTCTGCTCTCTCAGCTCCTTTTGACTTCTTCGTGCTCCTCTATCCTTTTTCCTGGTATGGTCCCGCATCTTACGTCGCTCTCTTCAACATCTCACTTCCCATCCACTCATGTCGTTGAGCATCACATACGAATACAAGCAGTAATCCTATAAGCTTAGCCGCAGCGTTGGGATGGGGGAAGCTGACTATGCGGACAATATGAATTGCGCTGGACGGCAGTTTTAGTACGCCGCTATTTCCTCTTCTTGTTGCCTTTTCCAACCACCCCCTCATTCCCAGTACATGATTCACCATACCCATGCCAGGAAGAAAGCTATGCCCGTTCGAGGTTCAAACGTTCAGCGCCAGCCCTTGTTCTGACGGTGTTCACCCATTAAGGCCGGGAAAGTTGAGAGAGTATATACTACTCGCGATCTCATAGCGCTAGCTGGGGCGGACCGCCTCCGATCACCCATCCTATACAGGCACAAGAGTGTGAAGGCTTGTTTTCTTGGTAAGATCCATACAACATATTCTTTTCATGTTCTTATCGATACTGAAGTATATCCCAGGCTTACATATCGTATCCTCGGCCACGTCGTACCGTCCTCGAATGGACGCGCTACGCTTTACTCGCCCGTTCCACCAAATGTATTTCCATCGAGCCGGCAATTGGAAATCTGTCAGTTCTCGGAGAAGCTACTACGCCATGTGATACAAGAGGTGTCGGGACACGACGAAAAGGAATGCCAACACGACTACCTGGCGTTGTCCTCCTATCACCGCTGATCGCCCCGAGTTGATGCTGTGTAGCGGGGGGTGGGCAGGGACGAGAGTATAAGACATCGTCGCGGATGACGGTGTCGATGCCTCTGTAACGACGGCAATAGACACAACGCCTCCGTCCCAGGTGAACAATTGCTTGGACGTGACGACTGGCGGTCTTCGGGTTGGGGTAGGACCTGGACGAGCGTGAGCGCTGGCGATGGTACTGACTTCCGCGCCGAATGCTGGTGCAGGTATTGGTGCTGAGGATGGGGTGGTTGGGGGGAAGGCTTGTGGTAACAATATTACCGAGAGAACCATAGCTGGCCGAATTGTGTCTGTCTTCGCGAAATGTGGCACCTCTCTTGATGGTGTCGGTAAACGTCCGTTGTTCATTGTCTCTTGATCTGAAGAGGCGCTGGGTGCCAATGGCGACACTGTTATCACTTGCACAGTTGACGTCGACACTGATTCGCTGTCCTCGATCGTCATTGGAGTTTCTTCTAGCCCTTGCGAAGTGCTCGACGCATCGGAGCTCAGCAACGCTGAAGATGTGCCCGTCATAAAAGCCGCCACATGGATAGTCGTGTTCATCATTGGCGGGGATATGGTAGGGTTGATCGAGGTTTCGACTGATTGGTCTTAAATTGGACTTTTCCCTTGACGGTATGGATTGTCATTATGATCTGTAATACGACTACAGCTTGTACACGATTCCTGTTGTGTTTACAATGGAAACCGAGAATAAGTGCATTGGGTTGCACTCCCCTGGATTGGTTGTGGCTGACAGTGACACCAAAAGTAGAACGCGTCATCCAATTTGCGTACAAAATCTATCATGGCAGCATATACCATTGGCTAATTCCCTTCAGACCCTTCGTCGACTAGTTCCATCTGTGCGTTCCCTCTGTGTGTACCTAGGGAGGAGAGGGCTATAATACCGTGGATGGGGAGTACAAGGTCGTTGGTGGAGACGGATATCCTTCGTAGGATATCTTTGCCTGTTGATCACACAGGCTCAGATGTTCCGATGAGGACTTTGGATAGAAAGGCTTACGTACCCTTGAAGCGAAAGTGTCTCTTATGGACGCTGAATCAGTCTGGCTCGGGATGTTGGTATCCCACTGAGGATTGCGAATTTGATTTGATATATACTTCGAATATGATGGGTGAGTGGGGTATGTATATGGTATTGATGGGTAGGCTAGTTGATACACTGGGTGTGCTGGATATTGCGGTAGATGTCAGTGAGGCTGTGACGGGTATGATGGTTGACTCTGCCCATCACCTGATGAGGTTGCGTTAAGGTTGGGTTTCGACACGGGCGGTGCTTGCGCAGTGATTTGCGAGTTTGGCTCAGGCTTCTTCGATATCGAATCAGGATGGATGCCCTCCCCAGGTAGGTGGACGAATGGGTTCTCCATCGTGAACCTGGAAACTTGCTCGATCCAGCGCGCAACTTTGGCCATGTTTCCCCGACTGCCACTCACATTTGGCAAGGTCTTCATCGGCAAGAATCCTTCGTAGCTCGCTACCCTGCTCATGCCATCATCCGCACTTGCCTCCTCATCTCCACCGGAATGGGTGCGAGCTTGGGCGACATCCTCGAAAGGTATTGGCACCTCTGAAGGGAGGGGGACGAAGGGATTGGTTGGGGAGAACCCACTCACGCTCGTTGCCCAGCTGGTTATCCTTTCCGGATTCGTAGGCATCGTACTGCGCGCCTTTTCAGCGGGAATGTTGTCTGGAGCACCGTCGCACACAGCGACTCGACTAAGATAGTCTGACATGGTGAGACAAAGGTAAAGGCAAAGTTGAAAGAAGTTGAACGTTCGAAAGTCACTGAGAAATGGTAACGCAATTGGTCGTCTGTCTACACAGCTCGATGGCATAGCATCCAAGCTCAAGCGCCGAGTGGTAATGGCAGGTGACCTAGGATGTTCAAAAGGCGGTAAGTTTGGTCGCGCTTTATCTTACAATGTTATAACCTCAGCGGTCCAAGGACCACAAACCGCGCTACCTTCGCCATTGACAACCTCATCCTAGGAGTTCGCACACGCAGAAGCATCGAGTCCGTCACCTGAGCCAACATCAGGAACATCCCCAGGACTGATGTCACTTGCGCTCTTCCAAACACAAGACACAACTCTGCCGTTGACGAGTCCATCTGACCGCCCAGCACCAACGGAAACGATGATTGTCATCGACGATGTTGCTAAGGGACCTCTAGCAATCTTTGCGATAACTTCAACAACTCTTGTACACATTCTACTGCTGCCGCCGAGTGACTCTGCGCAGTCGGTGATGAGACGGCAACAGCTTGCATGGCTGCTTATCTTCGTCTGGCTTGTTTTCCAACCGCTGTCGCATCGAGAAGGGTAGCAGCTTCGCTCGGAGAGTGCCCTAGCGCGGCCTTTCGATAGGATCAAATCATATTCGGTGGCAACATATTATGCGTGACGAGGAAGACAGAGATTGAACTGCGGAAAACCGATTGAATTTCGTCATTTATCACCATGACCAGCACTCAGCTTCCTATGCGATCTCAAGTGCTGCCCCCATCCGTCCAGGGGGGCAGCTCAGCATCGCGCAACCTGACGCCGGCAAAGGCTGCGCTCATAGCCACCCTCGTTTTGATAGGGAGCTACCGTTGGTTATTTCGATGAAGAAGAGCTCAAGACATGTTGATCCCAAGTTGACATTGGGAGATCGTTGCATCTTAAATGGCAATAAGGGCCGTATACAGAAATCCAGAATGCCGGAGCTCGAGGGGCGAATAACAGAGTCGTTATATTTCAGATAAAGTGCAGACAAGCCGGTCGTAGCGTCATTTACGCGTGAGATAACTTGAAAAGATGACATGCTCAACAGATGATACCGTCGAGGGAATACGTGTACACAATACTTCCAGAGCTGAGAGTAATGGGTAAGTTCGGGAAATTTCTAGTCAAGAATTTGACGTACCAGGTGAAGTGGCCAATGCAAGGACTTGAATAGTCCACAGTCCACCAGATATCGAGGTCGATGTCTCCGGATGCGCTAACATCCAAGAAAGGGTCAATCTATGAACGTTGAGTCCGCGTCAGGATATGGGCAGGCGTCAGCGTTCCTATGGAAGACGTACGGATGAGCCACTTGGAATTCCATAATCCTTGAAATTGGTCGCGGTGGTGACACCCTTGCCTTCGTACGCGCCGAAGTTGACACGCTGCTCGTTGGGATTACCAGGAGCGTAGTACTTCCCGGCCTGCCTGGTGAGGAGGAGGCAAGTCCGGGTCAAGACGACACCGCTGAGGCCCTAAATACAAGCATCGAACCGTTAAACCTCATCAAAATGGATGACTTTACGACACTTACACCAGCGATCAGCGAAGGTCCGCCAACCTCAGCCCCTGGGTTCAGGCCAGTGATGTTATGGGTGACCGAAGCGGTGATCGGCCCAACTTTGCTCTGAGCCTGTACAAAGGGTAAAATGACGGCGAGGGCGAAGAGAGAACCATTGGAGAGAGAGAACTTCATTTCGAGCGTCGAATTCTTGTTTCGAGCGTATCAGACAGATAGAAGTGCTAAGTTGAGGTTAGTTCGAGATGCCTGCCAGCTATTTTATACAAAATTGAAGCTCACCGTATAGCTACTCGAATTTCAAGGTTCTTGTCTTGAAACGCGCCAAGGCGATTGCCGGCCATGACGGTGCGCTCAGAAGTGGCAAAGGATGAGAGTACGATGGTGGAGTTTACCTATAACAAGATATCAACAGGAGCAGTGGTCGGGAAAACGTATTAAGCTCACTTGGACAATGTTACCAACCAGGGGAGCCCGTAAACCACCATGACAGGTAAGCAGGGTGATTGCTATTCGATTCGAGCGGATCGGTTGAAATTCTGACGGGGAAAGTTGCTGAAGCAGAGAATGGTTGCCAGCCTGGAGGAAACGCGGTTGAATGACATGATCCAATCCGAGTGGGGCGGAAGACGAACTCTATTCTGGATCGCATAAGCTGGAATATCGGTATACGCCTCCATATCTTCCACACGCTGGACTTTCGTCGCCGTCTTCAGCTCCCATTTAACCCATTGGAGGTCGGTGCCAAGTCTCATGCGTGTTGGACAAGAACATCCCTGCGTTTACCAAACGATGGATTGCCTGTTCCAGTCACCGACGGGCGCTCTGCTTGAGACTTTACCTCCATGTTTGTTGACCATGGACGCGCCGAGTAGATGGCCATGTTGCAGCAGAGGTACGAAGAGGGTGCAGTTGCGTCGTGTTCGTAGGAACTTAGACGGGGAGACGGACGGATAATAAGTAGATCTGGTGTCTTTATTCTTGGTCGATATTTGAATTACGAGATGAAGTGCTCTGGACGGGGTCGAGTCTTCCACTGACGTCAAAGGATACACGGATGCCAGGGGTTTGTGTTTAGCAAGTGTTTAGGTGAATTCCACGTTAGTTTCACTTGGGAGACCGTCGAAAAAGCGTACGAGCCAAGAGTTATGAGAGATACTGGGGAATTAAAATGAGCGAAGCTGTTAAGCTGAGGGCCTAAATACCAAGCGTTCAGCCATGTGTGAGCGCAGACGAACGTCGAATTTTATACAGACGGGGCGCTTGTTCCTTTGAGCCTTTGAGGAGGAACGACTGGGGAATTTGTTGAGTTGGAGGCAGGCTGAACCGTGACAAAAAAAGCTGGGCGCCTGCTGACTCAGCTGGCGCTTACTTAGTAGTTCCTTCGAATCTGTTTTGGTTTGGTTTTGGTTCTGTTTTGGTTCTGTTTTGGTTCTGTTCCATGTTATTTAAAAATCAAGCTCTGCTCTCTCATCGCTTGAATTTGGCAGAATCGCTCTCAAAATCGTTTCAGACTGTTTAACCGTCACTATTCACAATCTCGCGGACAAAAAACAATGTAGGCGCGTTCCCGCTTTCATCACGCCGTCCTGTCACCTGGAAGTCCTCTGTCCTGGCTTTCCACACTGCTCATTGCTGGTACCACGCTGGCGCTTCCCTCACGCCGGCTACGAAACCCGCTGCTCTGCTGTCAGCCGCCTACAAAGAGCTCTACCTTTGATGTTTGCTTCTAGCCGTTGGTTTCTTTCGAACTGGGGTGATTCTATCATGGTAAGTTGTGTAATACGGGCTATAAGGAACGGCTATCTTTCTCAAACGATCCCTGCACACATGCTCACTTTCACGCCGGGTCTTCCTGCAGGCTCTCCATTTGTGTTCATTTTCTCAAACTACCCCCATTCCTCGTCAGTTCCGAGTGGCTGGCTTTCCCCACCATTGCAGGGATAGGCTGCTTACGCTCACGGAACGTTCAGTTGAATTTTCTTTCCGAGCACCGACACATCCGGAAGGCCAGACTTCAATGTCTCACTGCGTGTGGTGTGCGTATTCACGTATAAATAACTTCACAAGTCAGATGTGTGTTTCACACCATCTCCCCTCCCTTCCCAGGACATAATCAAGACCTCTATGAACCTACCTTTCGCTCTCTTCCTGATCATTACTGTGGTAATATTCAGTCGTTGTTTACGCAGGCGCGTCCCTGCACTCCCCCTCCCTCCCGGCCCTGCGAAGCTTCCCGTGGTAGGGAATTTACTTGTGGCTCCTATTAAACGGCAATGGGACAAGTACGCTACCTGGTCTAAGGAATTTGGTGCATTCGCAATCACCGAATCATATCCTCAAACTAACTACCCGTCCTTGGGCGTAATCCTCTGTGCAGGTTCCGATGTAATTCATCTCCAGGTTCTGGGAACATCCATCATCGTGTTGAATTCCTACGAGAGCGCACATGAAATTCTGAATCGCCGGTCAGCTCTCTCTTCAAGCAGGTGCGTAGAAGAATGCACTCAGCCAACTGTTTGCTTTGACCTATCCTGTCTTCTATAGGCCTGTCAGCATCATGCTCAACAAGCTGTAAGTCGAATACTCCGTTTGTCCCACACCGTTGCACATTGTAAACTTGGCACATCCCTTTGAAGCATGGGCTGGGAATTTGACTTTGCTTTCATCCCATACGGGCACGATTGGCGAATCAGGAGGCGTATGTTCTGGCAAGAATTCAACCCATCGAAATCTTCCAACCATCATCCTACTCAACTCCGATGTGCAAAGCGTTTCCTACGAAACTTACTCGATGAGCTGGCCCAATTTGCTCACCATTGCCGTTAGTAAGTCGTTTGGTCCTCTCAATGTCCGATACGTACTGAAGTCGTATTTTCACTTTCAAGCGCTGCCGCATCATCCGTCGTTGAGGTCTCCTATGGTTCCACAGCTCAGTCGTCCAACGATCCGTTGATCACACTCGCCGATAAGGCTCTTCATCGAATCAATGAGGCAGGGATTACCGGTACCTATCTCGTTGACTATCTGCCTATGCTCCAACACGTACCCTCGTGGTTTCCTGGTGCCGGATTCCGAAGATATGGTCGAATTGCTCATGCAGAGGTGATGGATATGATCAATATCCCATTTGCCCGAGTGCGTGAGCAAATTGTAGGTACCTCTGCCTATCTTTCTCAGATACGGGAAACGAAAGTGTCCTTTACTCTACAGTTGAGCGGGGAAGATATAGCTCCGTCTATGATCACGCGAGTCTGGGCCAGGGACCAGAGTATTATCGATGATCCGGAGAAGGAACGTCTTGTCAAAGAAGTTGCTTCGGTAGCCTATGTACGTCCTCTCTGTCTCCTCTTCCCCAATTATCGCGTTCTGACTGGGTATCAACGTTTCACAGGCTGCGGGAGCTGACACGACGCCATCCCCACTCGTCAACTTTATAGCGGCCATGGTTCTGTTTCCTGAAGTTCAAGCAAAGGCGCAAGCAGAACTAGACAGAGTCTTACGACCAGCACGGCTTCCAGCGTTTGAAGATCGACCATTACTTTTGTATACCCAAGCGGTTATGTGGGAGGCTCTTCGGTCGAATCTCTCCTTTCTCATTGTCGCTTGCCTCGTTCTGATTCTGATCTCTTGACACTTAGATGGAAATCCGTTCTCCCTTTAGGTATGTCATCATGTGCCAGGTGCATGTTCTATTTAACCTAGCTGACATCACTCACTAATGAAAGGGATTGCCCACTTACAAACGACTGACGATGTTTATAACGGATACTTCCTCCCAAAGGACAGTGTCCTCTTCCCAAATATCCAGTAAATCGTTCGTTTAATTTGTTTAGCCTGCGCTCACTGCCGACCGGATGTAGCGCAATCCTGAAAGACGTGTCTATCTTCCCGCGTCCCGAAGAATTCCTGCCCGAACGATTCATTACTGCCGACGGACAGATCGACCAGAAACTGACTGGAGTCATCGACTTTGGATTTGGATTTGGTCGCAGGCTCGTCCTCAGCCTTCCTTTCTCTTACCTTCGTTGACGGCCAGACTCTAATAGGATATGTCCTGGTCGTTTCTTCGCTAGGGACACGATTTGGCTTTGGATAGCGTCGATTTTGACCGTCTTCGATATCAAGGCAGCGAAAGATGAACATGGAAGAGATGTCTTACCCGACCCGGAGATAGAGCCCTTATTCGTAACGTCAGTTCGTTTTGTTTCGCGGGTCTGACTTGAGCTGATGTTGTCCGGGATTTGTTTCGCGTGGACAATAGGAGAGTCAAGCCATTCACCTGCGAGATCAAAGTCAGGTCGAATGGCGCGGAGAAATTGATACGAGACGAGGACTGAGACTACGGAGAGACAAGCTGGAGTCGTCGATCACAAATATGTATAAAAACTCAAGGCAAGGGTTAAACAAACGTGACTAGACAACTTGGTATATCGTGTGTGATACCGAAGCATAGACGCATGTTGATATGTAAGTACCGTAACAAGGATAAATGACAAGGAACAAGATGACGGAGAAATATGTACGCGAAGAAAACGAGACGCGCGCACAGCAGCAGTCTCGAAACCGCGGTGAAGTGTGTAGTTGGAGTGCGAATGGAAAATGTGGGAGGATGTAAGTAAGCGAGCAAGTAAGTAAGTAAGTAAAACAGAAGGAAAGAAAGAAAGAAAGAGAAGGCACGCTAAAGGTCAACTGAAAGGGGTGGATTAACCGTATCCAATTCCTTCCCTGGGAGCGGTCGACTTGGCACAAAAAGGGCGAACATTTTCAGCGAGCCTGACGGAACAATATGGTTTAATAAGGTGAAGAGGAAAGAAGAAAACGTAAAACAATCACCCGTCGCTGGTCACCACGGGGGCGGACTACAGGAGCACGAGTACGAGGGCGACGTTGGGGACCATGAGCGGGTTCGCGTCCCTCATTCTGAAAGTGAGTACTCCCTCCGGCTGCGTTGACGTGCTGGACGTCAGCGCTACCCTGGGCAATACCGGCTTGGACGTTGGCATTTCCGTAGCGCACATTCCTGTTGGCTCCAACCCCACCACCCGTGCCAGGTTCAATTGCATTGTCTTGTGCAGCGGTGGCGTTATTCCCGAGTTCATGGTTGACTTCCTCGGTCTCTAGCACTTCCCCCTCCTCCAGGTCGTCATTATGATCTACGCGCTGAGCTCCATCTTGGTTTCTGGCTGGCCCAGCAGCAGGTTGTCCACCTTGTTGAGGTTGACGAGGAGGGGGAGCGGCTGCGGCCAAAGGGGGCCCAGGATACGGCGGGGGTGGCTGGTCATTGTTAGCAACAACGTCAATTCGGACGCGAAAATCGCGGGGCTGACAGTGGTCGCAATTGCGGTGTGCTATCAAACGGTAACGACCCGGGTGTTGACCAGGGGGGTGGATGTAGGAGATGACGAAAATATGCTCGTGAGGACCGTAAGTTTGCTGGGGCTGGAGCTGGGGCTGAAGCTGTTGGTGTTGGTACCGGTGCTGGTGTTGGTGTTGGTGTTGGTGTTGGTACTGGTATTGGTACTGGGGGTGGGGGTGACCACCAACAGGGAGGGCTTGATGATACATATGTTGTGGATACTGGTACTGATACTGCTGATAATTTTGTACTGGAGGCTGTTGGTTTTGAGGTGGTAGGTACTGAAGGGGGACAAGTCCATGGAGATGCTGAGGATAGCTAGTCGCCGCTACGCCTTGGGGTGGTACGACGGAGTTGACGGCACCTTGGTACCCAGCAATGATCGACGGCCGAGTCCCAGGGGGGAATCCACCGCGGAAAGGACCATTGTTTGGTGCTGCCATTGGAATGGACTGAAACGTTTATGGCCGATGGAGAGACGCGTCGAAAGGTGAGAAAGTTCGCGTTTTTTTCGTGTGAGAAGGTTAACTTGGTAGAGATCCGAGATAATTGAGGTGGAAGCCACAGAAAACCGTCGATTGCAGCTTTTATACGCTGATTCGAGGGTAGCCCACCCAATGTCGGGATAGATCCCGTTGGGGTGTGGTATATGGCCATGCCATCCAATTTCCAATTATTTGGCAGGACATTAGATGATCGGTAGAGCGCATCTGAGTGTCAATGAGCCACTTTTGTTGTTTCTCCTTGAAAATGCTAGTACTCACCTTGAATCCAACTCGAGTCAAAGCAAGTTCACCACTGTACGTCTCCGAAGCCCAGCCAAGACAGCCTTGGATACTCTAGAGCATCAGCCTTTCGACAAAAGACCCCGCGGACAATGAGATGACTTCTGTGGACACTGGGTAACTTCGACATACCTCGTGATAATAATGGCCACCGTCCACTCGCATTGTTTCTACCATTGTCTAAGGCGGCTTCCAAAGGATGGAACTACAGCCTGTTCATAGCACGGTACAGGACCAGTTCGAGAGGCAAGCCACAGATCTTGAGGAAGATAGTAGAGCATCATATCGGCGCAACATACTGCGAGAAGGGGGACAAAAGATGTTTAGCGCCTGCAAAAAATGGCGGGCGGTCGTTAAAAAGGGAAAACAGGAGTATAGGAGTCTTCCCCTTGAGTGGGTAATAAGTTGGTCATTCAACGTTGATCCGTATTCCATTGGCGGGGGCAACCTGAGGAGTTTATGAGATTGGTGGATTCCTTGTTTGATTCCAGCTAAATGGTACCACAGCATGACACGCACTGGCTGAAATTTCAATGTCACTTGTTTGACTCCTCGCGACCAGGTAATATTGAATTTAAGTACCACCGGTAACCCATCAGCTAAGTATACACCATGGTCTTCTCAGACGTGCGAGTGCGCTGAGGTATACGCGAGAAGAGCATCTTGTGCGTGCCAGCGCACCCGAGCAGCCAGACGAGGAGCCTGTCTCCATTCTTCTGATCATTGCGAACGTAGGTAGTGCCTAGAAATCAAACGCACAGTTTTGATGCCTATCAGTTATTCAGAGCTAGGATGGCAAAAGGAATAAGTATATGAGTTACCTGGCTTTCAGAGGTAGCTCCGTCTGAAGAACCCGTCCTCGGTTAATTGCCTGGAAGCGACGAACTCGGCGTGACCGCTGAGGACCTGAACTTGGTCTTGGTTCCCTCTCAAGCTCAGGTTGATGGTTGTGAAGGTTGAGAAGATTGCGTCGAGCCGCCGTGTCATTACTGGAATTTACAGATCCTTCGCCTATGGTTGACCTCAGAGGTGTCCTGGGTTCTCTTTCATTATCGAGAGATTGCGCGGGTACTTAAGGCTGAGTACTAGCTGAAGCACGTAGTTGAGTTTGCGGTTGAGAAGTCTGCGGCCGATGAGATGTACGGAGACGGGGAAATGGGAGACCTCCTGCGGTCCTCGGAAGTTGAATTCTTTTTGCCAAAATTCTGCTACGAGGAGATGACCTATTGGCTTCGACACTTCGCCACGCTTCTTCGCTTCGAGGCTGAAGTTCGAGCAACCAGCGCCGTCAGCTGTGGCTCTCGGCTCCTTGTGTTATTTCCTAGGGTCTGTCCAGTGCGATGACGATGTCCGTGATCATCTCGGGTCACTATATGGATGATACGAGCGGTTAGGATGATCGTGAGTTTCTCGGCTGGGTTGGAGGTGGAAGTTGGGGATGCGAGCCGCCAGGCAGACAGTTATATCGACGTCCAGATCGCCTATCCGAGCTGAGATGACGCACCGAGGGTGGGCTGAAAGTCCAAGTTCAGCGATGCCGTCGAGTCCATCTCGTGCCGCGCTAAAGACTTGGTCGTTTACGTTGTTCATGGTGGGTTTTCAAGGTACGAACCACTCAGCGACGAGGCGTCTCTTATAGGCCTGTTCGCAGTGAGTAACCTTTTGTTCGATGTCTTAGAGCTCTTATGGGGACGAGGAAAGCTTGAGCAAGTACTTATCAAATTGACATTCTTGGAAAGTCTTGAAAGCTATTGTGTTGTAGCTCGACGAAAATCATTGTCGTCCATTTCTGGAAATGAGGGTTCAGGGTTCTATGCGAGACAACAGCTACATGTTCTCACCAAAGCTGTTGTTCGAAGTGCTCTTGTCGACCGCGTCGGAGGTTTCCATTGGCTCGGCGACTTCCATCAAGATCCTTCCAGGAAAGATCCTGGATATTTACCGGGGACTCGTAAGATTGTAATTCAGCGTTCGACGTGATTCACATAGGCTTCTTCCGTCGATCCCAAGAATGAGCAGACCCAAGATCTACCAAGACATCTCGGGCGTTCCGTGCAGCGAGCTATGGAGGACGTTTCTGAGGAAAGAAGGAAGTATGTCAGGCTGTTTCAGCCGCTTCGGCGGGCCGTTCTGCCCGCTCGTCTCACATCCACCGATCAATGACTTAGACTGCGAGACCGATAAACGTAGGGCACGCGCTCACCTCGGGCGCATCAAGTCGACGGCCGCCTTAAAATAAAACCATTGAATCGAAGACGGCTAGATCGACCGTCAAGTTACCATCTCAGCGTTTCAAAAAGATGTACCGCACCTATTATTTGACTCTGAGACACGGGGCAAATTCAGTTTGGAGGTAAACTGAACTTTGCTCCGATTATCATCCCCGCATCATCCCCGCCTGTTGAATATGGGGTATTGGGTCCGATTTATGTGGAGAAAGGGTTGGTGGCGTTTGATGCTTATTATTGATTCATTGAAGGGCATTTTTGCAGGGTTTCGGTCGCTGGTCAAAAGATCGCGGCGGGACGGTGGTGCGCGCGGGACGGACTTCTCTTCAGCGTGTCAGCTTGAAGTCGCCTTTGGAAGTGGCTTCAAGTTGTTAGAGCAATGCTACGATGAAGAAGCGCCTGACGGCGCTCAAACGTCATTCTCGGGATCGACGGCGCACAGACCACTGAACGAGTATATATAAGTCTTGAAGACGACAGAATCCTTTCGCACCTTCTTTTCCCTCCTTCCATCATCAACGCTTTCGTAGGCCATGACCAAAATCTTCACTGTTATCCGCCATCCAAGAGCCTAGGAATTACTTCGAGGTTGATGGCAGCCAGGACGACATGATCGGCACGGAGTTGGCCAAGCCTCTCAAAAATTTATTCGTACCCTGACCACGCTGGAACGCGACATCTTTTGCGACTTGGCGAGACTCGGTGACCACACCCTGTTGATCTAGGAGAAACAGGGGCTATTCTAGCGGGCCGCCCGGCCCCTTTTCCCCGCCTTCCGTTCAGCCAGCTCCATTTTTCATTCTTCGTCCTGACCACCCCGCATTACCCTCGGGGAAATCAACTTTGTGTTTATGTGTGCGGGGAAGCCTCTAGGTGAGTGGGAAAACGTAAACATAGCTTCGTATATATAGCTGCCCTCATGCTGACTTCATAACCCGGGTTCCAGGCTTCCCTTCTCCCCCTCCTTCTCCTGCATACCGCCTCCCTATACTCCCTCCACCATGACAGAAGACAGATTTAAGAACATTCGCGTTTACTGTGCGTAAGCGACGGATGTCCTTCTTGCTGCTTGGTTTGAACCCCTCTTAGGGCTCGCCTTCATCGCATACTGGGGTATCATCCTTTTCGGTTATGATACGTGAGTCGTTCCTCGTATCTCTCTTTTATCGCTCTTCATTACTCACATATCTACAGGGGTGTTGCTGGAGGTATGTTCGTCTTGGCAAAAATGTGAAGCAAGGCATCAATACCCCGGCTTTTCAGGCGTCGTCTCCAACAACTATTTCAGAGAGTACTTTGGATTAATTGTCAATGGCGTTAAGGATCAGGTACGTACTCCCATGAGCGCAACGTTTAGCGAAGCTAATTCTGCTCTCCAGAAACGTATCGACGAAGTTTCGTCCAATGTTGTAGCCGTCCTTCAAGCTGGCGCGTTCTTCGGAGCTTTGGGCAGCGCTCCTGTTTCGTGTGAGTCGCTTTTCTTCCCGTATACGGTCTATCATTCCATCAAAACCACGCACATGCCCCCCAACCTCTTTTGCATTCATATTTCCGAGTATCCCCATTGACATCTCTCATCCTTTTAGCACGAATCGGGCGAAGATGGACCCTGGTCGTTTTTACGGTCATCTTTGTTGTTGGAGCCGTGAGTGTCACTTTCACGGGGCTTCATCTGGGATGTAAAACAAGCCTTTGTCCTGCGACTAGATCCTTACCACCGTCGCTTCCGGACCTAACGGTCTTGCTGAAATCTACTCCGGTCGTGTCATATCGGGTCTCGGCATTGGTGGAATCTCAGCCGTCGCCCCTGCCTATGTGTCAGAATGCTCTCCGAAAGAAGTGAGAGGTAGGATCACAGGGTTGTTCCAGATTATGGTGAGTGCCAAAACATTTCTCCGATTATGAGGACTTGCTTAACTTGCTTTCAAGGTCGCCGTCGGTGTAATGTTGTCCTATTTCATCAACTGTATGTATCATATCTCCCGTCCAAGAACACTTGTATTGATCTTCGGGCACGACTTGGCATTGTAGATGGTATCGGTATCCACGTTCAAACCGGTGAGGAAATTTGGAAGATTCCTTTCGGTTTCCAACTCGTCCCTGCGGGAATCATGTGTATTGGTTTGTTCACTGTCAAGGTATGTTGGTCCTTCCTCTCCACACATCCACTCGCTCATGATCCTTCTTAACTCCTCCACTTCCGAATCCAGGAATCACCTCGTTGGCTCGCCTCCGTCAACCGAACCGAAGAAGCCCTGAAGAACCTCGCCTACCTTCGCAAAGAGTCACCAACGTCTCCAGCAATTATCCATGAAATGGCCGAAATCGAAGCAGCGTTGGCGGAAGAACGCGCCGCTCGTCAGGGTCTTGGTGTTAAGGAAGCATTCCTAGGAAAAGGCAACGCCATTCGCTTCGTCATCGCCTTTGTCATCTTCTTGCTGCAGCAGTGGGCTGGTCAGAACAGTGTCGGGTACTATGCTCCTCAGATTTTCGAATCCGTAAGTTTCTCTTTTTTATGCCTGACCGAAAGACCAGCTGGCTTATCGTTTGTGACCCCGGTACAGATCGGTTACACTGGCACTAAAAACTCACTTTTGGCATCTGGTATCTACGGTGTCATCAAGGTCGTCGCCACCGCCATCTTCGTATTCTTCTTCGTTGAATCACTGGGTCGTAAGCTCTCCCTCTTCATCTCCGCTGTCGGAATGGGCACCCTATTCTTCATCATCGGTGCTATCTTGAAGACGCACCCTCCTCCAAAGGCGCTCACCCCTGAACAAATTGCTGCAGGCATGAGCATCACTCCGCCTCCGGCGAGTCAGGCTATGGCGGCTATGATGTACATCTATGTGTGCTTCTACAGCATGGGTTGGGGACCGCTTCCTTGGGTCTACTGCAGTGATATCTTCCCCACGAGGACAAGACATTATGGTTTGGCTTTGGCTAGCGCCAGCCAATGGCTCTGGAGTGCGTGCACCCCCTTTGCTTCCTCCTAGCCTGCCTCTCATCGCGTGACGCATCTTCTAGATTTCGTCGTTTCGAAAGTCACCCCGGACATTCTCTCCGCGCTCGGATACAAAATTTTCTTCATGTTCGCCACGATCAATATCGGCGGAATGGCCGTGTTCTCCTTGTGAGTTGGATTTTGACTACATCATTATTATTTTGGTCTCACCCTCTCCCTACTGCGCAGACTGATCCCCGAAACCAAAGGCCGTTCATTGGAAGATATGGACGTCATCTTCGGTTCCGTATCTGCTGAACAAAGACAAGCTGCCATTAATAGACAGGAACGAGGTAAGTCTTTGCCGTAATTCGGCTTCTGTCCTTCCGGCGTACCACGATTTTCTGACCGTCGGGGTTCTCTTCCCTTTCCCTCCTTGAACAGTACTCGATGGTCAAGACGAAGTCAACTCAAAACATTCGGATTCCATTGAAAAGCAAGTTTAAGATATGCTCCGTTCGACCACACAGGACTTGTTTCGCAGCGTCGATGATCTTGCTTCCTTCCTTCGGAGAACATGCTTCGTCCTTTATTTTTTGACGCACGCTCTGTATTTCTTATTCTTCTCTCCCTGTTCGTACGATTATTTACGCAACCTTTTGGAATGTTAAACGCACCTCGCATGGATCTTAGAATTCTTCCTCCCATGAGCACAGGAACATGGTCCGTCCGTCGGCCCCTCTTTCCACCTCTTTGTATTGGTCGGTGTTTCCAATGTCCATCCTGTGGTAACCGTCAGCCTAAAGCAGTGAGATTTCACGCGAAGAGCCGTGCTACATCATACCTGCGTTGAATGATATCTCTGGGCAAGGAGGCGAATGTTCGCTCGGCCCGTCCGGGAGCAAGGATGATGCATACGGCATGAGACCTTCCAAGCTGTACCATGTTGAAGGGAGGAGATAATAAGGAAGTCGAAGCCAGAGATACGGTCAGACGCACGCGGAACCATTTCCCTTGACGTCCTAGAGGCTGGGATGCTTCTATTGGCTTTTTGCTAGATGATCTATTTGTGGTTTCCGCTGATTGGTGAGGGCCATGATGTTCTTTGACGGACGTTTATAATTGGTTGAGAAGCCAAATACTTGAAGAAAGTAGAATTCGTTGGTCGGACGCAATGTACATGTCAACGTATTCTGGGACATGGTAAGAAGTTCTGTCATGTTGTAGGCGGCATCTTCGAATTCTGATGATGGCGGAAGGGCGAATAGGGAGGGAAAACGGAGATAAGCTCCTCTTTCTGGCTCTTAGGAGCGCCCAGAATCGTACTGGAGTTTGCTGTCTGGTGCGGCAGGTGGACATGCGAATGAACGGTTGGAAAAATCATGGAGGCGCAAGGATTGGGGAGTGGCAATTCGGGGCAGCAGTCACAAGCCTTGGAAGCATTCTCTTTATTAAAATTTCTGAGCGGCCCGGAGGAAGTGGACTCTGCAGCATGGACCTGTTCAGATATTTAGGGAGTAGCGATTGAGTAGCGAAGCCCAGATTTCGATGCTTCCTTGTGCGCAAGTGGTCGACGAGGCCACCTCATTTATCCTTCGCTGTCTTACCGGCGAGACCTTGGACTATGGGCCGGTTGGTCGGAATGGATGGCTTAAGCACAAGCCCATCTAACGACTCAAGGTCGGAGTAAGCACAAAAATGCTGCTATTCTAATGGTCTCGCCTGTTTGCTATGATAAAAGGGTATTCGAGTATAGCGTGGCGAATACAACTTACTATACTCTAGACGTATCATTGGTACTCCAACGACCCGGACGCGGCTACCAGTGTAGCGCGAGCATTAAGACATAAATCTGAATGCAGGCCAAAAGTACGAAATTATGATTTCCTAGCACCCTTGTAGACTTCGCACTTGATGTGGGAGCTGACTGGCTGACGCTCGATGCTAATATCGGAGCGCTAGTAGTAGTACTGCTTTGTATGCTTTGTACTATGGGAGGCAACGTGATTGGCGGGCCAACGACACGCGTAGTTGTCGATATTGATGTCGTGACAAAACTGTTGTCTTCGGCGACCGTTATTATTGGACGAACTGCTCCAATGCTCGTGGTTTGAGGTTGTCCAGCCGAGTTTTCGTAGATACAAGTGCCAGAGGCACCGCCCTCGTTACCCCAAGCACAGTTTATCCCGGATCCAGACGGGCTAGACGCCATGAATTGGGTTGCGCCGACAACGATAGTCTCTAAAACCAATGCAAGAGGATTAGAGTCGGCGATAGTCGGGTAGAGAGATTAGCTACTTACCTCGAGCAGGTGGACCCGAACGGAACCCTCTCACCAGCTCGTACGTTGTCACTACGTCATTGGAGCTCGACGCCGTACCGATGGGCGATGCCACAAAATTTGTAGGTGGGGCTTGACCGGGGGTCAGGGTGAACAACCCTTCGTTCCCTACGCCAAAAAGCGTGACAGTCTTGGTGATAACTTCGAGAAGAGATATAAGATGATCAGTTTCAAAATGATATGAAACTGAAGGAACATACCGAGACAAGGGAGGGAGCAAGTAAGCAAGAGGAAGAAGATACACATTCTGAATGTGAGCGCTGGGGGGTTTTTAGCGTAGGGAGAGATCTCTAGCATGAATTTATCCCTTCACAACTTTTACTGTTCCGGATGCTCAATGTCCCCGGCATGACACCGTCCTATGTATAGCGACAAAAGATGGAAAACATCAGTAAGGGCTGGCTTCATATTATGTCACGAATGACATACATATGTGATTCATTTGGATTCAAGTGCGTGAAGTATTGGAGCACTCATGGAGGATGATCAGAATCATCAGATTGAGTGGTGCGCAAGCGCACTTTGAGCGCACTGGGGGTCTGCACTCAGCGGCGTCTCACAAGTACTTGCTCGACTCGTCATTGGTGAGGATGAGCTTGCAGGCAATGATCGCGAGGATAATCAGTTTTGTGAGCCAGGCGCGATCGGAGAAAGGCTCAAGCTTGGCTCAAGCGCTTTGAGGAGGCTGGTGATCGGGACAAGGTCTATCGGGAATTGCCGAACTGCCCCATTTGCGGAACACACTGGTAAGTACATTCAATCGTCGCACTGCCAGTTACGATGGTGACCGATGGTATTTCGAGCGTGTACTGATGTCCTAGTAGGCCAGATACTAGCACCGTATACCCTATTTGATATGTGAGGAAGAGACGGCATGGTATTGGATTTGGCGTTGGTAGCACTCAACGTTGATGTTGAAGAAGGTCCGTTAAACGCGTTTGGTGCCAATGACGACGGAAATGATGGAGTCGACTGGGGATCAATGCGCTCAGAGGATGCCCGAGTGGTATGGACAACGGGCACCTTTGAGAAAAGTACGATTTCCGCAGGTCCCATCGCGGAGCCTTGATTGCTTCTTGGTGGGGCTCGTTGGCCCAAAGTCATCAGTTGAGTCGACAGCAGTTGAATTGGGTGTAGATGATTGCAAAGAAGGAAGTGTATCCTGGGTGGCGGAAGGGACAGATATGATTGGCACAAAGGATGTTAATTGGATGGGAGGGATGGATACCGTGCTGCCTCCAAGGATTGGGCGTATTGGATCTTTCATCAATGGCGGATCGAAAATCCCAGCAAAACGAAGGGGTCTTTGAAAAGGGGGGCATGAGGAGTCGAAGCCATAGAGTACTTCTTGGGTGGGGGTTAGAATATTTCGGGAAGAATGACAGTGCAAGAGCGCATACTATGACTATATTTATGACGGCGATATTGGTTGATGGGTTCTTGAGGAGACCAATAAGTAGATGTAACCTTCAGGAATAGTCCAGCCGACTGTGGTCTAATTGTTGCCTTAGACTGTAGCTTCTGTTTCCAGAAGGGAATGGGCGGTTGTGTAACTCACCAGCACTGATATCTTTCCGGTCGGAAGTCCTTATTCCAATCGCTTCTTGATGTTGTCTTGATGCCGCGTCCTTGAAATGGAGATAAATCTCACCAGCACTCTGAGAGTCTGCACCGGGTGCATCTGGTGAGCTCTAGAGACGATATCCCAGACAACGACAAAGCACGACGAGCAGAGCAGTCAACCATAGATCCGGAGTGACTACCAAAACTGATGGTGCCGAGTTGCTCTGGAAGACAGACGGATTGGGTGGAAGCTGGAAGGTCGCGGAATGGGAAGCTTCGGGGTTCACGTGAGACATCCAAGATATGGAGAGGCTTGGTGCTGGGGCAGAAACAGACGTAAAAATCGAAAACACGCCCGGAGGAGTCGCTATCATGGAGCTAGGAGGCTGCCATTGCGATTTCGTGGAAGTCTCCACGCTCCGATTGATGACAGTCACGTCCTCACCATAAGTGGATGAGGTCATAGTCGTAGCCGTAAGAAATGGACGAATTTGAGAAGACCCAATCGGCGTCATGGTGACCTTTATAATTGGGACGACGGAGGTCGAGCTTGGAGCGTCTAGATCGCCTGTAGCTCCGTCCAATATTGGGCGTATTGGTTTCTTTATCACTGGCTTATCCCAGGCAAAGGGCCGATATGTGGTTGCAGGAGTTTCGTAGGAGAAGGGGGCATCGTTCGCCACGGGTGGTATTCCAGTTGAGGAATCAGAACTCGGTGCGCTGGCGGCGGCGGCGGTAGACATGGTGAGTAGTCATATTGAGGAGGTATTTATATAGATCAAAAAGGGCTGCGGCGGTATGATTTCTCCCTGGGGCCAGTTATGACCGCGCGACGGGGAGTATGGCAAGACTGTGGTGATGTTGCGGTGATGCGAAGGCAAACGTGTGGGGCCGCAAGGCTGTGACGGTCGACAACATTGAGTAAGATTCAGCGCTGAGAGCGTACGGGCTTTCAAGCCGTTTTGCTGGAAGAGACCAGACTTGATCCCATGCGATGATGCGCTGATGCAGTCAGATGCAAATTGCACAACTTGACCGAGAAGTCGGATTCAAACCCCCTGAGTCTAGAGAAATAGCCCCTGAACATCATTTTTACAGAAAAAGCTGAAGTCAGGTTGACGCCGAGTTCGTACCGTCGAACCGCTGTGCTTGTGGTTCTTGATATTGACAGCTAAGTCCAAAATTCTAGACACTTTTTCGCCGAATTGACACAGTTCGGACTTCGGCTGGGTTAGTGTCTGAGTTGACACTTTTGGTGGGCGGGGCAGCATTTTCACGGTCAGCAATCAGGAGACTGGCCAAGCCCCCGCTCGGTCTGCGAAATCTTTGAAAGTCCGACATGTGTCAACTCGGCGAAAAATTGTCTAGAATTTTGGACATAGCTGGAAACTTGACCTCGGCTAGAGCAGCTGCTCACTAGTCACTGCTTACTTCGAAGCTTCGAGCTTCTACAGCTTGTCTCTAGTAGACCCCAAGTAGACCCCGCTTCGGAATCCCGGTCAATACAGGCAGCGACTTCAACTAAATTCCAAAATAATTCCGATCACTTTTGTCGTACATTGATGAACAGTCTCTGTACGCTTCAGTTCAACACACTCTTCGGCCCCATGAGCTACATCCAAGGCGCCGCTGATCCAACTTCGCTCAACGACTTCCAAGATTCAACAAGACGAAGCTGCGGACGACCTACTCGATCTACCCGCCAGTTTTTCTTCTCTCTCAATGTCGTACATAGTGGCAGCCTAGCCACAGATGTTGTGTTGCGGTCCATATTTCTCCTAGCCCATCAAGACCGACCCCCGATAGCTTAGGCTACGCCTGGCCTTGGTTCATTGGTGGCTCGTGCGCGCGTGCGCTCTAAATCCCACACAACCCTCTAACACCGAATCCGAATCCGATCACTTTATCGTTTTTGCTATCATGGCGAAAGGTATCGATGTTCAACTCTACACTGAACACTCAGAAAAGACTAACGTCCCAAACAATGTAGTTGATGCGCTAGACTCCGACGTATGGCTTGCCGTCTTCCAAGAAATTCATGATTATCTTCCAAGATCGCTGTATCCCTTCCTCCTGGTCTCTCGCTCATTCTACCTCCTCGTGCGGCCACTGCTATACAAAGACATCAGGATAAGATTGCCCTCATATGGTAGTCCAGCTCGTCAGTCTTCAAATTGGCCTACGGATTCGGCTTTCCAAAGCCTCCACCACAGCCTCACCAAGCGCGGAAACGGATCATTGGCAGTGTCCCTCGTGGTGGAGGATATAACTCTCGCAACCATTATTGAATTCGACTATCTCTGGATCCAAATATTCCGCTCCCTCACCAAGCTACGCCGCCTTCACCTAGGAACTCGTCCTAATGGCCCAGTCATCGTGTTATTCATCCCATCTTCAATCACATTTCCTGCTCTTACTCATCTCAGCCTTCGCGGGTTCACTTTTAGTAGAGGGGATTCACTGGCGTTTCTTGAGAATCAGCGAGGCTTGGAGTTCCTAGAGGTTGATTCCGCGTGTCGTGCGTTTGACCAGCCACTTGAACCCGGGAGTCTGCCTTGCCTGCGCACTTTCCATGGACCCTCCATTCTCTGGGATGGAATAGTACGTGCATCGCCCAGGCTCGAAAGCTTGTCTGGGCGTTTGGCGGGGGAATGCCCCACCAAGGCTGGGGAATCTCTCATGAGGGTCTGTGTGTGGGACTTCTGGGACGAGGCTCTGCTATCTTCATTTTTGTCGCCCCTTTCGGGTCTCCAATACCTCAGCCTTCCTCTACAAGTAAGCACCAACTTGGAGTTAATGTTCTCAACAATACTGACATATCCTGTAGGATTCCACCCTCAACATTATCATCCGTATGTCGATCCAGTCACTCCGGTACCTTCAACTGCGTAGGGATCGCACGAGCCCATCGATTGAGCTACGCGATGCACAGGCCCTCTTTGATGAATTCCGAAGTCTGGCTGTGATCGATGTAATGGCCGACGCCTTGGGTTCATATGGCCCGACCGTGTCAGGCACGCAACGTTATTCTCGCGGGGATGCTAACGCCCAGTCCGTTCGAATTCCGAAGAGCCTTGAACACTGGCAGGAATGGTGGGAGACGGTCAAGGACATGACCGAAGAGGTGCACTGAAGGGGATGTATATGTATCCTATTGCTAAGTGTCGTGGCGACGAGGGCGTCGCGAGATACACTGCGATTGTGGAACCAATGTATCTGGCCTCAAACGGGCTGCGACAGTAAATCAGACAGACACTTTTCTTGTGTTTACGGAGTTATTCCTGACGGACAACCTATTAAAGTGCATATGGATTTGGATTTCAAGGGGCGTTGAATCAGGACTGACCCAGATCATCATCGACAGGCTCCCACCAATTCTCCCAGCAGTCAGCATCTCTGAGACCGATGGTGCGCAAATGGTATGAAGTACCGCGATTATAACGCCGAGCAACCCATGATGTACTATCTAGCTTGTCTGTCAAGACATCTATCATAGCCAATGAAGCGAATCGTCCGAATAGGGTGTGAATGTAATTCAAGGACACCATTTTTGAAAAGTTGGCCGTGAGTCGAAGATATTGAAGAGAGTCCGGAGGTATTTGAAGGAGGAGGTTCGTGACCTCGGGACTGGACTGGGAGAAAGGTGACATTAGGCCATTTACAAGGGACAGGTATCCTACTCACTTGAAGAGGGATGCTGAAGTACTGGATCCGGGTGGATAACGACAATAAGAACGAGTCTACTGTGTCCTGTCGATCCCATCCGTTGATGCGAATCCTTCGTCTCGTGGCAAACTCCTTGCGAAATCCACGATGGATACTGCCACATAGATTTTCCACCGATGGAATATGACAGATAGTAGGCCATAAAAGAGAACTACCGTGGAACGTCCTCAAACGGGATAGGCTTCCGATTGAAAATCGGCGCGGGAGGGTGTAGATATTTTGGAGCTCCAGAAAGATTAGCTGGGGGTGACCTTCTATGAACGTCATCAGTTGTAGCTTGTCGACGTCGACGTGATTGAGGCTGAGATGTGTGAGGTTGACCGAGTGGGATATAGACGAAAGAATTGTTGGAACAGCGATTTGGGTCAGCGAGAGACGTCGCAGACTGACCAATGAAAGAAATAATTCATTCCATCGTTGTTCGGGCACGTATCCCTCGAGAATGTTCATACAAAGAAGAGATGTTGCGAATTGTCCCCTTTCACCGTAGACTAAGCTTCGGTGAAGAGAAGGAATGTCTGACTGGGTCAATGAATAAAGCGGCATGCGAGAATGCCCGTATTGGGAGAGCGTAAGTCGCGTTCCCTTTTTGGAGGCCGTGGTGAATCTGATGTCGTTGTAGAGCAGCGGCAAGACAAGCTCATGGGTAAGCCGCGAAACAAAAAGAAGAGGATATAGCTCAGATGGATGGTGGCAAATCCTGCGGTGCTCCCAAGCCAGAGCTCCGGAGGTAGTGACGCTGTAGGATAGAGTACTCTATATGAGTAAGACAATCATGGAGTAGGCATTCAAATATTCAGAGATGATATGTACCTCGAGCCATCTCTGGAAATATTTTCAAGCCAATCCTTAGTGACGCTCAGTAAGAACCGAAAGTCGGGGGCTGCTCGATCTGTTGAGATTTGTGAGCTGAAGGTGGTGACGGAAACAAGACGGAAAAGTGCCTCGTTCCTGGGCGTCTGACAGGCGTCTTAATAGGCGCCCTTCAGGCCGCAAGCCCCTTCGAGCCAACCTTTGAATTTGAGCAGCGTCCATCAATTGGCAAACGCAATCATCATGATGGATGATATATCGTTGCCACGGCCTATATCTCAACCATGACCTCGAAGAAGCAAATCGTCGTTATCGGTGCCGGTGAGCGAGGTTTCCCAAAGTTTGCTGATGATACAAGGTTTAACATGAACACCTCAAAGGCGTCGTAGGCCTCACCACAGCTCTGAGGTTGCAACGGACAGCCCTCTACCAAGTCACTATCATTTCTGAAACCCTCCCAACGGACCCGAAGACGGTAAAATATACGAGTCATTGGGCGGTAAGCCCCGCATTTCTGACTTTTTGGGACGGGGTGCTCATCCAGAATTCATCTAGGGCGCGAATCATGTTAGTTTCGAACCCAAGGGATCATACAAGCATGGTCGGTTCAATCACTCTGCGGTCGCCTCTCATGCGTGTAAATCTCACATTGAATGAATACGAACAGAAATAGATAAGGAGACCTTTGGAGTAATGTGGGATATGTCGGCGCCTGGTCGCTCGACTGAACATCTCTTCCTTCGCATCAGGCAGAGGGAGATGTATCATAACGAGCGTCCTCGTCCCAGTGGGCTTGATCACATGCCGAGCGTGAGCCATCCTTCTCAGTTTCAGGTTGTTGGTGATCACTTATGATCGCAGTTCCGCTACCTCAATCCCGAGGAACTCCCCTCCGGAGCTGTAGATGGTGTAACGTTCGACACCATAACCATCGACACGCCACGGTACCTTCGCTACCTGCTCGCCGAGTTCCTTTCAATTGGCGGCCTGATCAAACAAGCAACTGTTCAGCATATCAACCAAATCATCGAAGGAGGTGTCAATGTATACGGCAACAGTGGGCCTTCCCCGTCAGCAGACAGTATCGTTGTTTGTACAGGCCTTGCTACCCGAGCGCTGGGTGGTGTAGAGGATACCACGATGCTGCCTTATCGCGGGCAGACGGTGCTCCTCCGAGCGCCTTGGGTTAAAGCGGGATTGACCCTCTCGCGCCCTGATGGTTGGGCGTACATCATTCCTCGGAGAAGTGGCGATGTCATCATTGGAGGTACTCGAGATGCTGATGATTGGTATGTCGCCCTTGGGAGGTAATAGTGGCTGGATGGTTGAACCTTTGCATAGGTACCCGAAAGCACGACCTGAGACAACGGAGAGTATCCTGACATATGCACTCGCTGTACATCCAGAGTTGGCTCCGCCTCAACTACGTACACCAGACTTGCCAGCGCCCACAATCGAGGCCCTGAGGCCTTTGATCATCGAGGAGGGATGTGGGTTTCGCCCCGGAAGGAAGGCTGGATTACGATTGGAGGTGGAGTGGTTCGACCGAGTGAACGGCGGTACGAAGATTCCAGTGGTGTATAACTATGGGTGAGTTCAGCCTTCCATCTGTACGTCTCGTGCAGTGGTTCTGATACGGGTTCGAAAAGGCATGATGGATCGGGGTTTCAGTCTTCGTGGGGTTCGGCTGCCGTCGCAGTTCGACTGCTTGAGGACGCGCTGTCGAAAGGCCCTGAATGAACTACACCAAATCCACTTCTCTCCGCCAATGTAACCTTATACTTGTAAATCTACGATGTAAACCCATCGGCATTCTCCCATTTATGAACGGGAAACATCGGACTGGCACCGACCTATCGTGGAGAACTCTTCACCACTACCTTTGGCACCGCAGTCTCCACGTCAGCCAGACGCAGGTTTCCTCGTAGAAGGGCACAAAGGCGCAGCTTTTGACGCCAGTGTTCAAGTCATAATTCACAATCTCGGACTGGGCAATAAATTACGCCGCGAGGTGAACAATAAATTAACATTGAGCGAGAAAACACATCGACTATGTCGGTGGCCTAGGTCGCGAGCTATGCATCAACTCAATATCCTGGATCAAGAAAGACAAGGTATCAGGGGAGTCGAAGTGGGGGAGCGCGATTGTGGACTCACGCTGAGGTTCAGGTGGTCGGTGCCAGTCCTCGTGTCGCCTCCGTCATCATTGGTATTTATCATGGTTTCGGGTGTAGTGCTAAACCTGGGAGGAGTAGGCGAATGGGAAGTCTCAGCGAGCAACGAATGCCGGGATTTCGGGCCTGGGTAAGCTAGCGGACTGATTACCTGTATATCATAGACGTCAATATTGAGAGTCGAGACTGAGTAGCCAGGAACCTACAATTTGGGAGGGTTTCCGTTCATGACTGGTTGTGTGAGGAGCCCGGGCATTAAGGCTGCAGAGTACAGTGGTGAGGGTGGATGGTGAAAGAGGGAAAGGCGGGGGGGCTTACGTTGCGAAAAGGATGTTCGTGAAGACTGAGATAGGTGATCAGCAAGGGGTCGAAGATGAAAACAATATCAATGTATCATACTTTTGGGCGTTACAATGAGCGTCGTGATCCAGGCGACTGAGCGGGCTATAATGAACACAATGAAGGCGACTAAGAAAGATCGCGCACAGTTATTCATGGATAGATACTAGATGTTTCATGGTAAAGGTAAGCTCGCGGGGAACCTCAGAGGAAAGGTGGGCTTACGAAGATCAGAGTCAGGAAGGATGCGACACTGCATGATGTGGTCTTCAGAGAGCGTTCCCGGGAAGAGCAGCCAGCGAGCAATTACCATGTGAGTATTCCTGTTTCTGAGGATGTTCTGGGATTAGTGAGCGTTAGAATTCACGAAGGGAATGCTTACGAAAAGCCCAAGCTCCCATGCGAACCAGTAGACTATCCGTTCTACTCAAGGGTCAGAACGTGTTCAGTCGGCTATAGACCACAACTCACGGGAATGGATCTCTTTTCTTTCTCAGTAGAAAGAAACAAGAACTCGCCGCAACGAATGCATCACAGAAGAACCCTATGCTCAGGGTCAGGATGAACAGCCAGTTCCATCGCGATCGCAGCTCGGAAAAGTTGTTGTAGACGAACGAGATGATCGAGCAAGCAAAAGAAGTAGCGAAACGCAAGAACAGAACAGCAGCACTTGAAAAGGCGATGATGGGAGATGAGTTGGACATGATCCGAACTCGGTTGACGAAAAATGCTTGAACCAAAGGGATGGATATCGAAGTGACCACAAGTCCAGAGCTCAATGTTGGGGGGATAGTGTTGACCGTCCCAGGTTGACCATAGTTTGAGACGGTGATGATGTACAGGGCATGGAAGAGCAGGGCCGTGAAAGCAATGTCAAGAATCCTACGGTCTCCTGTTGAGATGAGTCGTTCGTTCATACAAACCAGTACAAACCATATCGTCGAAGTCTGGTACAAGTAACCTCTCATTCAGCTTCGTCGAGCCTCTCAAGCGGAGCAGAACAACTCACATAGACTTTTAGCCGCTTCGAGTCCCCACAATAATTCGAGAAATATTCATAGGTTTGAATGGTCGCAAAACCAGATAGAAATGTTGAGAGCAAAATGCCAACTTCGACGGCGCCGACAGTAGGATCGAGGGCTTGCATAAGTGTCAGGCGAAAGAGAAGGGAGCATCCACGCGGGTGTTGTTACCATCTCCGTCTCTATAAGTAGGCGGTGATGACAGTTGATGCGAGTGATGGCGTTTCGGTAGCTTACCATATGGCGGTGTCCATTACCAGGACTTTGCCCTACGTTGGAACAGCATTTTCACGGCGGAGGGTAAGACTTTTAAGAGAATCCGAGCTGAACGGATAAAAGTGCGATCCAATCCCCTGTGGTCTAGAGTATTACTCGTGATCTTCTCAAAAATCTACACATACCTGTCAAAGTCTCGGACATCAGTCCATGGCCAAGCGGTATCAGACCCAGCGCTCGGCGGCACATTGCGGTGAAGGAACCGGTTCTTCAAAGTTCACTGCGACAATAAGTAACAGAGTTCTCGGTCTAAATGTTCGAACGGCGAACAGGCTGAGTTTTGGAGTTTTTAAGATGGACACGTGAGCGCTCTCAGACAGGGATGATTCCCTAAACATCCAGCGTACCAAAGCGACTCCGCCCATTGCGTTGACATCATAAATTAATTTTGATACACAGACCCCCCAAGATGAGCTCAGAGTTGTGGCTGCTCGGAAAATGCCAATAGATATGCAAATATTGACGAGGCCCCATCCTCATACATTTGGGATAGAGTTCTTGTTCCCCCTCTTTTCCAGCTTTCTCTTTTCGCGTGCCATCATCTTCCTCTCTTTTTCTGCCTGCTTTCTTTCCCTCTTCGTGTCTGGATCAAGGGGAAGTTTCCCTTTGCACGCGGTAAATTGGCTCTTCGTCGCGTTCATCTTTGAGGTACGGAGGCGTTTAGAACCCTTCTCTAGATCGGAAACGAGCACCGACCTGATCTTTGAACGCTTGAACCCTGGCTGCATCCCTTCCCAAGGCCCTCAGGGACTCAGGGGAGCGTCGAAGTTCGTCGAGATGGGTTTTGAGGTTTACAAGGCAATTTACCGTGTAGACAAGAAGGCCTCTGTTGCTGAGTCCATCAATTTCTGTCGAGCGACCTTATTCAGCAAGCCATCCTACGCCGCAAATCAGGGAAAGGGTGACTCACGGCGTGAAATCTCAGCCTGATCGATTTTCTCGTCCTGAGAAAGGCGAATGACATTCTTTGCTTTCTCAGGAGTTCGACCTGGTCCTGCGGATTGAGACTAAGCAGGGACTTGACATGAGTTCTTTGTGTTGTTAAAGAGGCCGCGGGACACTCACAATTGCCGATAGGCTCTTGTGTATCACTTCATATTCCTTGACAAGTTGGGTAACACTTTCGGTAGAAGCTTGCGAGCAAAGGTCGTCGGCAAATTTACAAGCCAGTGCACAAGATTGTATGTATCTCCTCATCTGGACGCCTACCCTTTTCAAGGCACGCCTCTTGATGAGACCGCTACTTCAAGGATAATGTGAACTTTACTCATATGAATGTGGAATGATGGGACGACTTACTTACGACGATTATTGACGAAGGAGGAGATGCATACGTGTATCAAATGGGCTGCGTCAGTCATACCAGATATGTGAGCCTGGATGGAGTTTTCTGCGTCATCTGTTGACTCGGATGGCAATTGGAGCCGAGGCCTCGGTGGGCGAGGGAGTCGTTCATCAGGATCAGTCTGGGAAAGACTATCAGGATTCAAAGGTGTTGGGATATGAAGTGGTTGATCATTTCTTTTCCTTCTTTGCATCAACTGCGCGAAAGGTGAAGTCGTGACGGTGATCGGATGAACCATCATAGCATCACAGGAAGCCGTGATGGAGCTAATAGCCTGAAGTAGCGCACTTTGATAGAGCTCCCAATGCGCAAACTCTCGGTCGAGGAAAGTCGGAGTGAAAGTCCGCTCGAAGGCATCCACAGAGAGAGACCCTTTGTCGAGGATCCGAATGTGGGTACCCCAGAAAGAAGCGATATCCTGGATTGCATTCAGCGAGTGACGTAGCGCCAACATCACACCCCCGTCATCACTGGTAGGAGGACTCCCTGAATATCAATGTAAGGCAGGTGAAGTACAATGTAAGGCACATCCACACACCGTTGTCCTGATAATAATCAGATTTCGAATTGATCGTGTGTAGAGAGCGCCCGAGCGCGGTGATGCTGCTGTCGTAAGTTCCTCGAACACGATCCAGGTGTTGAGAAATCCGAACTGCAGAGAGCTTCACAACGGAAGCTCGGGCTATGATAGAGTTATGGTCGTTAAATTGTAGTGGCCTGCACAAGAGGGAGTAATCCCTCGAGTAACCTAGTATCTGTTGCAAGACAGCTATGATCTCTTCCCATTCCTGACGGACGGTGTGCTTATCCGCCAAGAACTGTGTGATCTGTTCCTTCTTTGAGGTACGCAAGGCAGCGTGGACGAAGTGTATGGAGTTCATCGCCTGCTCGATAGCTTCCATCAAGGAAAGAACGGGTCGTGAGAGCTGAGCATCTTCCTGGGATGCAAGTTAGTAATAAGAACCGGGGATCAACTGAGAGACGAAATTCGATATGCATACAATGCGCCCTTGTCCACCTCTGTTGTACGGGATAGTAGATCTTTCCAATTGTAGGTCGGCCATCCTACTCTAGAGGCTGGGGGCGTAGTTGTAGTTACCGAGACACGACAGGAAGTCGAAGTCTATATGAGTTCAGCAAGGCGTCGTGAACACAGCAGTAATCTCCGGTGCATGGCCTTGCAGGTGTTTCAAGGATCTCCATATCTCTGGATCGTGAATCTGAATCGTGAAGAAATGCTGTCTCAACGGCCGAACGTGGTGGCAGCACCGTGGCGTACTCAGGTGGGTCGACCTACACATGGTAGCCTGATGGGGTGACGTGAGAGTGTCACGCCAAAGTGGAATCCAAAACGCAGCATGGGGACATGATTTTTCTAAGCACTCGATCTGAGTTATGAGTTATGGTGTACAGCACCAGAAAGGGCGGTCCGGCTTCGTGTGTTCATTCCGAAGTGCCGCTTCTGTTCCTTCAGACCTTGCCCCCATTTCAACTAGGCGATGTCAAGGTTAGAGAACATCATGTGTGTAATACTCAAGGGACGAACCTCAAGCTCGTATTCCTGGAGCTGGTGTTCATGGCTTTTCCATCTGTTCACAACCTCCGGGTCGGAGGCGGTACGCTGGAAGTGCCGCGCAGCTTGAAATTCGCGGGAAAGACTAACAAGAAAGCGCTGATACTCGTGGAGATGGCCAACGAGCTGGACGAAGTTCGTTCGCAGATGCGCGAATAGTTCTCCTTCGCTGATGTGTACCGAGAGATCTGTGTTCGTCCTTATCAGTATCATACAAGCGGCTGACATATCTAGATGTGGATGCCTACGTTTTCGTAGTTCATCGGGGCCATCCGTAGGGAGATTTCCGGTCGGGTTCTTCCCTTCTTCAATCTATATGGCAAGGATTAATAATAAAATGAGATACGAAAAAATGACCAACCTCCTGGATTTCACGGCTGATATTCTCGTATTCATCAATTGAATTGCGGAGGAGATTGGATGCAACGTCAGTCAGAAGGCGTGAGTCTTGAGCATTTTTGGTGGGAGACACGATCATCTTTTGATGGATGGCCGAGATAGACCTGACAACGGCTATCATTCCTTCCAAGGACGAGACGTAACGATGAGCTTGGACAAGCAAAGCTTGAACACTTTTCTCGCGATTGCGCTGTACCAAGTGTCGAAGTGGCCTAGCTTGATAGGTTATTCGACTAACGTGGTGGGATGAAAACAAGTGACATACTTTGGACGTGTATAGAAAGCCTGGATACAAGCTTGGACAATGATTGTTTTATTTATGACTGCGTCAAGATCATGGGGATACGAAAGAGCGTCTGACTGATCTTCGGAGATTTTGGGTGCATTCTGTGGCAACGGACTATGACTGAGTGCAGGTGTATCAGAGCTCCGATCGTGACCACTGGGAAGGAAGCAGTAAACTCACCTCTCGGCCTGTTTATCAGTCTTCTTAGTCGCCTTCAGAACCCTGTCGAGCCTGAGGCGACGCTTCCAGTGTGCCTGAAAAGTTGGAGACGGCGGCTTGACCACCAAGGCATCACAAGAAGAAGAGATGGAGGATATGGATTGAGCGAGAACATCGTGGTAGTGACCCCACTTGCGTAGCTCCTTAGAAAAGAAGCCATTGGACACAAGATCTTGAAAGGTTTCGAGTGATTGCGAGAGTTGCATGAGGAGACGGTGATGATCATCCCAAAATAACGAAACAAATCGAAGCTCTGCCAACGACTCCGTGAGACTTCGGATAGCAGCGCGGGTGGCCCCCGTGAGGTTAGGGAGTAACGGGCGCGCCGAGTTGACGGTCGGTGCTGATTGGAAAAAGATCAGGATGGAAAATAGGGGACCGATTGCAAGCGTACCATCTCCACAACTCCCTGCGATAGCGCACTTGAAGAACTGGATTTTGTCGCTGTATTGAGTATACAGAGGGCCGAATTCTCCCTGTATTTGTTGGGAGAAAACCAAGATAGCGAAGGCAGGAGCTGTGGTCGCTAGTCGATAACCGGATTGCAAAGACTGGCAGAGTCGGATGTAGTCACGAGAGAATCCGAGCGAGCGCTGTAATGCAGATATGATCGCCTCCCATTGTAAGCGAATGTCTTCCTTAGCGGCGGTGAATTCCTTCATCGAAGGGGCGCTTTCTTTTTGTGAATTGCCCAGGGCAACATGGGTTGAATAAATCGACGCCATGGCTTGCCTGATGTTCTCACTGAGCAGCGAAACGGGCGGAGATAACTCAAGAGGTGGAAAATTCGAAGTAAGTAAACGGATCATAGCAGCAACGCACACAACCCTGTAGTACCGTATCGTAGGCCCGGCCCTTATTCGCCACAGCAGGCCATGGTACTAAGTCATTGGGCATTGCAGTAGCGTAGAAGTTGGGAGATACGGCTGACAGTGGATTCAAGTCTGTGTCCTGACCTAGTCAGCCGTATAATAGCGCTACGTGAGCCCGGTGGTTGAGGGGAAAATATGCCCAAATCGATACGGGCAATCGGGGGATGTGAATGGTCATAAGTGTTTCAAGGGTTCCTGTCAGAGTTGAGGAATCATTAAAGGCATCCATTTAATGATGGATCAATGATAATGTCTCACTATTCAAGCATGGGATGGCAATGACCCGACCCCGAGTTTGGCCCAAGGCCGCGAGGAGATCTCGTTAACAGAAGCGCCCGTAGGAGGGCGTGGCTAGGCTTATTTCATCGTAGCCGTCTCATGGGGGTTACCCGAAACCTGCATTGTTGGGAGTGAACAACAAACATTGCTACCATGGACAGTAAGCATCAACATTGTCTGCTCTGGGAACTCGTCCGTTCATCATGATTCATCTGTTGACTTAGACAGCAACATACTCCCGTATATGGGCGTAACCCTCAGCGAGGGGGGTGAGAACCATCAGTATGTTGCTATTGCCCGTTAAGCAGAGCTCTCCGACGAGGATTGACGCTGTGGTAGCACCGAAGTCCTTCAAAAGGCAGCAAAACAGATTGCAGTTGTGAAAGCTTTGACGGTATCAAATCGGGAGACCTTCGAGTGCCTCAGGAAGTTCTGTGAAACATACAAGAAGTAAGTATAGTCGTTTCGCATTTGAGAAGGCGACTGACGGAAGACTTTTGAAAATGCAGGGACAAGCGCGAGAAAGCCATGTACAAGGAGGTCATCCATCAAGCTAGCGCGTATGTCACGACCATAAACACTAGTATCAGTGTTGCAAAGAAGGGCATGGGGATTTCAAGACAGGCGGCCGATCTTCTAGACCGGCGGGATGACCCAAAGCGGTCGGTCGGACTCATGTTGACCATGACCCAGGAAGCTTTAGGGGATGCGAAGACCATGGAAGCGCAATACCGAGGAATTCGTGTCGCTGTTTTTCAGGCCAGACTACTTTCACTAACAGAGCTGAGAGCGACTGATCTTGACACATATAACAGGAGATGCAGCGGCAGACGGCAAAGTCCCTTGCGAAGGGTCGAGGATCGATCAAGGCCGGAACGAAGTGTACAGGTGAATCCACAAAGGAGATATTTTTGAAGTACGACTGAACCATTTTGGAAGATGGCCACCTTTTAGACGAGACTGTGGCCGTCCTTGACCAATTCTCACTAGTTGTCGGAGACTTCGTGAACTGGTGGTCATTGCTTCAGGTCGACGTAGATCGCTTGACGGCTTCCATCAAGTACATACGCAATGATCCTGAGATCAAATCAGAAGTCAAACGCCAGTGGAATGACATGGAGCAACAATACGAAGTTTACCACAAACAGGTACGTCTTCAGGCGTTGAATGATATGCTTGGAAGGGCTGACCGACGGTAAATTTGGAGATCATGGAGCAGCAGGACTTCTACGATAGGGCGATCAAGGATATACAGAGTAACGTGCACCACGGCTTCCGCTGTCGGCTTGCTCATACATTTCACTGGAAATAAGTTGGATTGCTGTGGTAGATTCGTTATCGTGTTATCCAAGAGTGTAACCAGTAGTTGACACACCGTTCCGCCAATGTGGTGGGGATAGCTGGATATCCCGTTCCTTGGGTCTGAAGGGTGGCAACCGAGTTGACGAACCGGGAAAGCCGAGAATTTGAGAGGCCACTGGACATGTCAGCCTTCCGTGCATCCGGCATCGAGTAAGTAGAGCCTTCTTAGCCCCACCACTAGCATGTTCTGACATTATGAGCTTGGTGAGAAATGGCACCTTGAGGTAGAAGAAACTTTAGGAAAGAAGTAAGACGGTGCCAATGCCGGCCACGGTGGGGCGATCAACCAAGCGCTTGACTAAGCGCCCACACTCAGTTTATTTTCGATACCACCATATCACTGATGATAGTCAATCTGAGAATGTCGATTACCACCTTTCTGTCGAGCTTCGATCTCATCGTGATCCAGTTGACGCCCCAACCTAATACTTAACTCAAATGCGATATAAGGATCAACCCCAGTTCAATAAGAAAACTTTGAAAAAGGCTGCGGTTCTCTCTGACAACTCTCTGACCTGGCTCAATAATGCAAAACTCGTGGACTATACACGCCTCATTTTTCTCGAAAATGGTGCCGAGCACATCCGCTTTGCACGACCAGGCGTCTAGTCCACCCTCAAAAGACGATCAACAGCGAGCTTAACTTGAAACAAAGGCCCTCCCCTTCCCAACCCTTTTCACTATCAAGACTTCAGTGCAACTATCTCGCCATATGAGCGTCGCCATTGCTAAGCCGGAGACTCTGCTTGCCCCTGCGTCCATTGAGGACATATCGACTATCCAAAAAGAGACATCAATCGTTGCTCGCCCTCAGGAACTCCCCGTCGCTGCCGTCAATGATTTAACCGAGCTTGCTGCTGCTGCCCGCCAGACGTTTCAAATATTTGAGCCTTGGAGCCAAGCCGAATCAACGTTCGTAATCTCGACTTCCTTACCTAGACATAGACCTTAACTTTACCAACCACAGGGTGGACAATGAATTACTCAAGGACATTATCTTGTTCATCCGATCACAGTCTACGGCCTATTGTCGTGCGCTGAACATGAGCTTGGACACCAGCCGGAACTGCATCATCTTATCCGATGCAGCGACCTCCCTTTGCTTCGGTATTCAGGATAGGCTTGACGATAAACAGCTAGCGGCTTCGGTCGATATGATCCTCAATATAGCGAAAGAAGGTGCTACACAGTCTGAGGAAGTTGTGAAACGGTTCCGAAACGTTAGGCAAGGCCTTTTTCAGGTATCGTGGCCCCGTTTGCGTCGCCCAACGAGATGAATAACTGATGGACCCCAGTTAACTAGCCGCATACCGCACGCTGTTGAACAGATAGCGTTCGAGCAGCGGGTCATTGAGAAATCCAAGAAACGCCACAGTCGCGCCCATAAACATGTTAAACGTGTACATCGTGCGTTCGCAGGTATCACAGATAACATCGTTCCTGTTGTCGCACCCCTCGTTAGCGCCGCCATTCCTGGACTCGGGATTGTCCTTCCCATGGCATTCCCTCTAGCCACTCTCGCTGCAAAGAAAGCCACTGACACGCTGGGCCAGATGGTTGAGAGTACGCCTTCCTAGATCCTGCCGTATAGCACTCATATCTCTGATCGTGAAATCTTCTAGCCCGGGATAAGCAGCAGCTTGCTTGCTCTGACGCAATCAAGCGTCTTGAGGCTATATCCAATGACCTCGGGCAAGTTATCGATCACGTTGGGAAGTTCACCCTCTGGTGGCAAGATATCGAATTTACCTTCAAAGATTTGAAGGAACGCTTGCAATCTCCAGTGGCTCTTGACCCTACGTACCTCCGCCTCACTCGAGAGAGATTTGCCGAAACAGGACGGAAGAATCGTACCTATATCTCGGACGTATGTTTCTTCCTTTCTTATCTGTCGCAGCTGACGTATTGTGATAGATCACTCGACTCGAGGACTTCTTCCCGAAGTTGGTGGAATACGATGGATTCCACAAGGTGTGTCTTCGTCCCTATCGATCAGCCAGCTCGTTATTGAACGGAGTTTCATGCTGTCATACTTGCAGCGTGTAACAAGTGAGTAAATTAATATCGCCGTCATTGAGTTCAATCTTCTGACACCTTGCCAGCCAGTCTCCAGCAGGCAAGCGTCATTCCAATTTCACCGTTCATCTTTCTGATAGGTTCCTTCCCTTTCAGAGTGGCGATCTAACACACCTCCTTCATGCTTTCGCAAAGACGACACATCTATATTGTACTGCCTATCACCGACTTCAAATCTCCGCAGGTGAAGCGAAATCCAAGTACAGACCCGATTTGGATAATTCCATCGAGGCCATTCGGCGTTCTCTACACGCTGAGTGCGAGACCCTTCATGGATTACTCCAATACATCCTACACGCGTCCCAGTCGACGTTCGACCACAAGGAGACTCAGGAAGTTCGACGCATGCTCGACATGCTGCTCGAGAATGCCCAAGATACGCAAAGCACGTTTGAGGGCTGTAAGTCCGATTTGACCTCGAGGCTTCCGAGTCAACATCGGTTGGGTGCGTCCAATGAAACTATAATTACATGATTTTCTTGCTCACTTCATCATCAGGCTTTGTCCCCCGTCATCGTAAAGATTTTGCCCAGTTATCACATATCATGAACGGCCTGGTCGCCAACGCTGAGAGTATCAATCCTATCGACTCCTTGGACCATTCAATCCGTCAGCAGATGACTACGATCCAGGAGCTCATCCGGTATTTCAACCACACGTTCTCGGCGATCACCTACAGCGCAATCATCTCCGTCGAGGATGGTGCGGAAGTGGAACCGTGGAAGCTAGATCGGGTCGCTGTAACAGAAGTCATGGACAAAGTCTCCGTCTCCACTGATTCTCTGGCAAAACCTCAGATGGCTCTTGTTGTATACTAGTATGGGTACCCTGTTTTCTGATGCGCTGGCTCGCGACCTATTCTTGCTCGCCCTTCCCCGCCTACTTCGTTGTACTTTACCTTTCCCTTCGTTTACCTGACTTTTTATCTCGTGTATACTCTATAATAGCCCCCATGACCCAGTGCTCACGCCGCTACTTACTAGTGGTGAGATGTCTCCTGATTGTCACTCCTAAACTTGCAGGAGGCCATGCGCCAACTCAGGGTTCAAGTAAGAAAGATGTGTTATCCGCTCGCGGGTCGGTAGAATTCCTCTTTTTCCTGAAGCACATCCTTCTCCAGAATCCGAAACTGATTTCAACGCTATTTCACAGCGTGTACCTAAACTCTGGGGCCCTGTCTCCAAGACGGTGTAATTCATCCACAGTGTACCGAGCCTTATCTGAGCCTTCAAGTGATATTTGCGCCTCCCAGTCCCTCCTTGCGTTGATCCGCCGATAGGCGACCACAATAGCAGCGACGGCAAAGAATCCAATTCCTACGAACATGAGTTCGACCGCATCTGTGAAAACTTGATTTTCTGTCTCGACCCCAAGGTAAATAAGGTACTTACGGCCGACTACGAACCTAGGGCTATCCTGAGAGCGGTACATGTTTGCGGCCATCGCAATGCTGAAGTTGCCTATACCAATTTGCAGCGCCATCCCGACACCACGTTTATAATGACCAGATAGGTTGTTTCCGAGCCTGTGATGCTATGTGTGAGGATGAGACGGACGAAAGGTTAAACGAATTACTGGCCATGCAACTCCTCCTGGGAATGCAGCGTAGCTACCCGCTACGACGAAGAAAGTTCCCATGTATTTGACTGAGAAGGGAGCATTGGAAATGTTGATCGTGAACCCGATCAAACAGAGTGTCAGTCCGGCCAAGATGAAAGGTGAACGAAGGCATAGTTTGTCTGAATAGTGTGCAAAAGCGAATAATACCATGGCTAGGGAGGATAAGCAGGTCACAAAGCTCCGAGAAGATAGAAGAGTGGCTCACTCGCTACGATGTATGGGGGCACGGTGAGAAGTTGGCTGATCGCAGGAGGGTTACCAAATCTTGAGGAATGGGAGCTTGATTGAGAGGCCTTGAAGTCTAGAAAAATTGACGGGCTCACGAGTTGATGATTGTTCTTCAGTGGTACATATATCAAGCGCTGATCTAAACGATGAGCAGTTGATGATACGTACGGAAGGAATAAAGTTATGCCGTTCACTGAAGGTGCGTAAGTCGGTAGGGAGGAAGGAAAATCTTAAATGAACCAACGTGACGCGACTATGGAGAAATATACCAGGATATGCATCCAGATCTAGCGAAAACGATAATGCTCATGAAGGTTGGAGTGACTTGGGACTTTCCAGCGTACCTGCCAGTCTAAAAAGGCGGCCTTCACGTGGTCGATAGAGAAGTCCTCATCCTCTCCGACCGAGGAATTATCGTATTCTGCTGGGGGGTGAATCGCATTCTAGAACAATGTGTGTGGAACGTACTTTTCCTGTGAAGAACGTAGGCGCGTTCTTCACGCGTAAGAAATGTTGCAGTGGCAGGGAAGTCGACCATCACTGCCCGATATCAAGTCAAAAAACAAGTTCGCGATGATCAGGAAATGCCGCACCGATAAATGCTACAAGACCAACTAACACGGTACCGAGACCCTCCAAGATCTGAATCCCAAGTATGATACGAACTCGTTAAGAAAGAACGCCTGCAACATACAAAAATCCAAGACCATCCCAGCATGCCAGCAACACCGTCCATGAAGCTGATTCCAAAAGCAAGTAACCCGGAGAATGCGCCTATTGAGTAGAGTACATAAGAATTTCCTGGACAAAAAAGACGCATCAAAATCCTACCTGCGATGGAAGCCGAGCCAAAGAAAAGTCCGATCCTATATTGAAGCATGTTTCGGGGATACCAAAGCGTCAAGCTAATTTACCCGTTTGCATAATGGGGGTCAGCATTTCGAGATAAGCTAGCGAACTACGCACAAGTACACGACACCAGGAAACAGACCTGCTTCTGCGAGTCCAAGCAGAATACGGACGCCTACGAGTTGAGGATAACTAGACGGTTAGAAACTATCAGCGACAAACACCACCAATCGTATAGCATGGAATATGTACGTTTTGACTAGACCCATCAGTGTCCTGTGGTTCGACAGTGAGACAATGGAATAAACGGAGGAGGGGGAGAGCGCAAACATAACGACCCCCCAAGTGACCTAAAAGGCACAGGAAGGAGCGACTCCATGAGTAAAAGGGAAGGAGAGCATTAGAGGACATCATTACAGTCAGCCCAGGGAGCCATCTGAGGAATCCAAATAGTCAGAGGATTAAAGGGAGAGATGTAGTTCCAGTCTGACCTCGAGGGTTTGATTCGCTTAAGTAGGAGACTTCAAACGAGGACGTTAGAATGACAGTAGATTGGTGACAAATGAGCACCTTGAACTCACTTAGAGGGGCATTCGAAGATACAATACGGCTGAGGGGTCATGCTTATATGGGCGATTAAAATGGTCAGCAGGTTTTGCGAATGCTTACGATGGAGTACATAGTCTGGAGAGATACGGCTTCATTGTCATGATTGGGAAATGTGGCGAAGAAACTCACCAGAGCGATATTGTATTGATTTCGAACAAGGTGAAGCTCGGTTTCGAGCCCTTGTATTCTTGCGTTACCTATCACCAGGTCGGTCACGGCTGGCTAAAAAAAGGTACGACGATTCCCTACCAATATTGCCTAGTCAATTAATGGGTGCACGTTAGCCATTCGCTTGAAAAATCAAGCAAGTGTGCTGTACTTCGGTCGAGGAAGGAGAAAAGGTACATGGCACTATACAGCCCTCGTATCAGAATTCAGGCTGAGAACAGTTGAACAAGTTGAAACAACGACTAACCATAGGATGGGCATGAGTCTCATGTCGATCTTTCGCCAGAGCTTTCTCTCTTCTTCCTCAGAGAGGGTTGGTGCCAACGGCAATTCCCTCGAAGCGTCTTCAACATGAGAAACAGATGTCACTTTCTCGGTGGATCCGGTTGGTTTGGCCTCCAGATTCGTGACTAGATGTTCCATGCTGAACGAGTAATGGGCGTGCAAATCAACGAGCCACTGGGAGAATCAACCACTTGACTTTATATAATGAGAGGTCAAGATAGAAGAAAATCGCAAATAGATACGGTAACACGTCGAAGCTAAGAAGGAAATTGCGAGCTTACGCAGGGGAAGTCAGCAGATCAACATGGTGTGGTAAGATGGAAGAAGCCTGACACAGCTTTGAACCTCCATTGGATCGATATACGAATCACAAGTGGGGACGATTCAAGGTATGATGACCGAGAGAACGGGGCGTGGAGGTTTTGAGGCCCCGGGTAGCGAAGAATGTGGGGATGGAAGCCACTATTTTTGTAGAAACAGAGAGTCGAAGCTGCCTGCCGTAATTGCGTGGGGTCACCGCTGGATGAAATGTTGGACATGTGTTCTCAGTACGAAACTGGATCTTGCAAGGCCTTGACATTCCCGAAAACTAGATATGATAACGTCCCAATGGAGCGCACCTAAAGCACACTACTTGGTGGATTCCCCGTGATGCATAAACTCCCAACACGCCTTCCCAGGCCCACTTCCTAGAATCTCTTGGACTTCTTCCATGGTCATCCCAGCAAATTCCCTGATACTCCGCACCCTGCTCATGACCGAATGGACGTTCCTGGCAGTGATGCCAGGCAGGGTTCTGAGGAGTTCCTCTGCAGCCGTATTGACGGCAGAGCCTGCGTCTATATCTTGCTCCGCACCGACCGCGATGGCCTTAGCAGCGTCTGGCTCGGGATTACTCTGCTTCAGGTCATTGAAAATGTCTGCTGTAGCGTAAGGTGAAGCTGCCCAAATTATACGGACTCGCGGGAAGTGAAGAAGCAAGAGAACAAGCTTCGATTGCACCGACATCGCGACTTGACCTCCCTCGTTTGGACCACTGGTCCCCTTTTTCTGGGGATACTTGGATGTAGGCTTCACATAGGATTTCATTTCAGAGACAATCTGAGGCACACGACGCGAGATTTGTGAGTGTAGGTACTGGCCAAGTTGGGAAAAACACACCTCAAGCGAGAAAGCTTTGTCTTCTTCAAACTCAATGAGGAGGATGGGCTGTTTGTAGTGAGCGCACATTAGTTCGCATTGAGTGAACCTAGCACAACCAATAAGATGGGCAGGTTGCACAAGATGGAAAATACATTACAGTCGCCCGCTGTTGAAGCTCGAGACCAAATCAGGGATACTCTTCCGCTCAACACACATCTCTGGGGTAAGGATGTAATCCCCGACGGTCAAAGTGGCTGGAATGACGAGAAGACCAGACGCGTGTAATAATGATGGCAACGTCGATCGGAACTCCCGCATGTCGACGATGACCTTGGAACAAAAAGATGAGCATCCAGTATGTAAGTAAAGAGCAGCGAGGGACATACCTGAGAGGGCGCATTGCTTATTTCACGCCGTCCGCCTGCAGCGCGCGTGCTGATCGCTTTCACAAGAGCATCTGTGCCAGAACCAGCGGGACCCTTGTCTTCAAAAATGGGCAGTAACATCGTCTTAGATCACAAGATAGTCAGGCTTAATGAGGTGGGATGCCATGGGCAATGAGAAACTTACAGCACGTTCCTTGATCAACCTCTCAAACGATTCCTTCTCTTTCCTGATCCCTGCAAGATATTTCTGCTCTTCACAGGAATTTCCGTAGACCATATGGTAAACCCTGACCGCCAACCCAGGATTTGAGCTCTTGTAGACCTGCGAGGCACAAGTCAGTTAATGACGGACAAGGGAGAAAATCTGTGAAGACATTATACCTCGATCCGCCGGATGAATTCCATGTTCGGCTCGAACATAACAATGAATCTGGGCTTCATTTCGGCAAGAAGAGCATCATCCGTATCATCGGAGTAAGGTCGAATCACAACTGACTCTTCTGGCGCCAATAAGCCATAATTCAGGTCAAACTCCTTCAGTGCTTCGACTGAGGTGAAATCAACTTCTTGGACATCTTCCCCCGCGTGTTGGTGTGACTTGGTTGATGATGTCTGCGTAGCGGCCCAGCTAATGATAAACTCAGTTACACGTCAATTATAGCATGGAGAAAAACCCAACAATTCTGCGAAGCTGTCTGCCTCCGAGACTGGGTCGCCAGGACGGGCAGCTGCCGATTCTGGTTTGGAAGATTCACCACGACTCGAAGAGGCCGCAGCGGCAGGCGCCCCTCCACGCACACGCCTTCTACTGGCTATACGGTCCGCACGTTCCTTGTCCTTTTTCTTCAACGCTTCGTTCAAAGCCTCTGGTGGCTTGTGGCGCTCAGGAGGCTTTGAACTGCTCTCATCATATTTCTGCAAGAAGGTGAGTTTCCCCTTCCACAACAGGTACGTGTAGAACTTCTTCAGCATCATCTTCCGACCGCGCGATCCAGGCGGTGCGTCATGGTTCATATCGTTGAGGAAGTCGCTAAGGATGTTGCATTCCCGGCTGGAGGAAGCCATTACAAGGACTGTATTGGTTCCTAACCGGAAACTGTGAGCAAAAGTAGCCTGGACCGGCATCACTTACCAAGTGTAGATGGCATCGCCTGCTGGCGAATGATCTCTTCTTCTATCTCCTTGAGGATTTCTGCCAGTAGCGTCCACTTCGGGTGCTCCTCAAGGACTGGATCCATTCCCGGCGGGACCCAGAAAGGTGTGTCGCCTTTAGGCTGAATGGGCTTTCCGACCTGATCTTCAATCTCATCGAGCGCATCCCAAGCATCCTCGTCAACATCTATAACGGGAGGTGGGCGATTCTTCAGGTTGGTGAGAGTGTAACACCGGCGCTTTGCCACTTGGAAAATTATGTTGGCGGCATCGGTGACCATCCAGGGAGAAGGGTTTTGCTTGGGTCCGCCAGACGCAGTGGCACTCGACGCAAGGATGGTTTCCAAGTAGGCGTGGAACTGCAGCGAGTCGTAGCTTAGGAGGTACCTTCGAAGAAGAGTCAGCCAGGGTACTCGGTCACGGTAGCATGGAGAAACAGACGTGAGCAATTGTCGGAGTGTTCCGAGGTCGTTCACCAACTGCTTGGTCTTCGGACCGACTTTGTGCCAAACCGAATCCAGCTGTCTACGAACGATAATGTCGAAGGAACGAAAGTATGCGTTTTCCACATTAAAATCGTCAAGGTCCAGCTACCGATCGAAGATCAGTCAGAGAAGCCGATGATCCTAAATACGGATAACAGCTCACTGCCGTATTGGACCTCTTGAGTTCGGATAGGGTAGTCGACATGCATTGGATAATGGCGGTATGTATCTCGGACATCGAATCCGTCAGCGCCTGAGACAATTCGATCACGTCCGCTCTCCTTCTTTCCAAAGACTTTTTGATGTCTTGATGGAAGCTGCGTCACAGTAAGCAGAGTCCCAGTCTTCAAACGTGTCCACTGACCGTGGATAGAGATGTACGACGCGCAATTGTAATTCCTTCATGATGTTCTTCAGAGGCGATAAACCACTTGTGATATGCTCAGGTTGATCGGAAAAGGCTTTCAAGAATCCGGTTTTATTCTTCTCTCGGTAGAGACGAACTATGAACGCTTCCAGCGCAAGTGGCGTCACCCTGTTCTACCGTTAGTTAAGGCCTCACGCTCGCGCCTAAACACGCACCCACTTCTCAGCATGCAAAACAATGAGCCCGCTGATCAAGTCAACCGGAATATTTGACTGAAGCATATCAACAACAAGAATCCGAGATGTGACCGATATGAGGCCTCCTTTCTTGTAAAGGTCCTGTCTGTGCCATCATGTTGGAAAGCCACGACTACAGTGTGTTCGATGAGCTTACCGCTGCTTCATCGACTTTTCGAAATCAAGGCTACGAAGTCCCGGCCTCCTACAGCCCATCACACCGAGTTCTTCGCCAATTTCTGCTTCCTCCTCCTGCGACGCGTTGACCAAGAGAACTAGGGTTTTCGGTGAGTCATATATCTTCATGAGTGTGCAAATTATTCGGCGCAGTCCAAGCCCTCGAGCCAGAATGAGCAAGTCACTTGTAGCCGGATCATGTATTCGCTCAAGGATAGTTTTGTGAAAAGGCAAAAGACTGGTCATTGTGCGAGCGAATAAAGGAGAAACCAGGTTAAAAGTTACTGTTCTCAGGTTGTCACGCCTGGCGTCCATGGACCACACTGAGTCTCAGTTTCTCCTAAGGGGGTAGGGGGTCAGTTGTAGTCATGATACTTATTGGGGGCTTATGCTTCTTTTCTAGGGCCGTGAGTTGGCCAATCAGCCAGGACAGTTGAGTACTATTTCAAATATCGCCTTGACGAGAGCTATGTACCATATGTAACTCTTAGGCGGGCGTGCTCCTGCGAAGACCCCAGCGGAAGGGGTTGAAGAGATCGCTTGGGTAGTCCATTCAGCTGACAGGTATTCAAAGCGTCGCGGAGGAGTACTTACACGGTGTCTCCTTCTGCTTCCTTCAATTCCCTTCAATTATCAAAATAAACATTAATCTCTTGCGACATCAACCAGACTCGCACTTTCTTACTTGGTAGCGGAATCGCGCTGAAGGATAAAAATTAGTCACGACATGGGCATTCGGACGAGTTGAGTGAAGCTTACAGCATCCAACGAGTTGACGTGACCTTTCCAATCAATGTTGATGTCATCTCTGAGCGGGGGAATATGAGCTCTAGTAGTACTGTGACGAACAAGCGACAGCAGCAGTCCCTTACACGTCGTCGGAGCTTGAGACTGAGGCCTCAGTTGGGGAACGCTGAAAATGAAGTCTCTGATCAGTCATCGTTTCAACAAATGTCAACGAAGTGGTACCCACAGCTCCCAATGGTGCACCATTCGCGACGAGGACGATGATGGCAATGGTAACAGCGGAGAGAAGTTGCATCTTGGGCTTGAGTGTTGGGTCAACACATTCGATATGAAGACGCTTTTATACCCATCGACCTCGTTTTTGCACCAACTCGGCACTCTGTTTTCTCCTGATGAATTGCCGTCTTCACCTCGACACATGGTGCTACACGAGAGTGAGCCGCGGAAATATTTCTTGGTTGTGATCATCTGAGAGGAAAGTCAACGTACAAGGTTCTTTCATCGGTGATCGGTGATTCCATTGCATAGAATATCAGACGGTTTGAGGAGCTATCTTTTTCTGATACAAAGTACGGCACACGAGTATCAGAGAAAACTAGCTAATAGTCAAGGTGAAGTTTGATACGTACAGTCACGAGTTCCACGACGGATGCTGGAGCCGTGCATAGTCGTTATCAACGTGCTCCATGTATAGTTGAGTGGGTCTACTTGGGTTGCACCTATCAAGGAGTAGCTTCTCGGAGGGCTGTCGGTCATATGATGAGTGCGCAGAAGGAAAAAACGGCACCAGGCACCAGGCCGAGGGCGCCCCGAGCGCATGCACCTCTCAGAGAATAGTGAGTTCCCTGGAGCTCCCAACCGACTGCCTCAAAAAAGCTCAAGTATTCACAGAGACTCCATATTTGTATCCCTATCTCGAACCTGTATGGCAGAGGTTAGAGCTGGTGATGGGAATTCTGTGCGGGCAGTACTAGTAAACGTTAAACACTCGTAAGCATGAGTGCTTCGAGCTCAGAACCCACAACCATCAGTGATTTTGTTCGCCGGCAATGGGCATAAAGTAGCGCGCATGCCCACTATCAGCGATATGATTGATGAACCATCACATTGCACAAAAGGCCTCTCGTGGAATTGAGTGAGATATCCAATGAACTGACTGACGCTCCTTGGACGTTCCCGATGTTTTTTGATCGATAACCTCCCCGTTTGCGCGCACTTCGGACGGCACGTCAAGGGCATTTATCATTTATCCCGGGGACCAATAGACGAGAAGCATGTGCGAGCCCGGGGTTCGAAGCCTTCACCGAACAGTCATTTGGTGTGTTTGATCGAAGAGATACAGTTGATGCAACTGCGAGCACAGTCAATTCGGAGAAATACCAACAGTTCGGATGATCTTTACTCGCCGGAGTGTGGCTTGAGGGATCCGGATACGGGTGGTCACCTAAGGCCTACTAGGCAGCCTGTCATTGTGAATCAATCAGAATTCCTCGCACGATTGCATGAGCATCGGCTCGACATTAAGGTTCCGGACGTATCAAGCTGAGGCTCTGCGTATCGCACTTGATATATCGAGAAGAGATCCAACGCGGCGACTCATGAAGCTCCCTAACCTATTCCTGATCAGCCCGACAGAAATAGTTCAAGAAGTACAATTGAGGAGGTACCCATTGAAAAAGCATCGCGTCGAGGTGACTTTCGAATGTCGCGAAAGAATCGATGTGAAAATCCAGAGATTCTCTGAAGTCTTGGGAGTTACAGATGTAAGAAGGAAACTTTTATGACTCAGACTAGGCTGGAAACCAACCTCTATGACGAGAGGATGATAGTCGATCCTCTGAGAATAGAGACTCAGACCACCGCGTCTGAGAAAATAGACGCCCATGCGTCCTTGGAGTTCGATTTGAGTTCGATTTTCCACCTGCACAGTACTCCGACTCTCGCCACGAAGCCTATGGGCCATCATGCATCATGCATCATGATATTCAATGCCAATCACCTCTTCGGCAGCACGAAAAATCAATGCCAACGATATCTTTCTCAAGTTGAGTGCAAGTTGAGTGAGATGGAGTCGCTATCATTGATGCATGATGATTTCACCGAGATACCTGACCGTCTCAGTTCAGGACATCCGCCATTCGTCGACCCATGTCATCAGATACGCAACCGAGCAGTAAACCAAGGCACGGATACTAAGAGGGAACGTGAACCTGTAAGGGGATTTTACACATGTTCTCGCGTATTGGATTCAGGAACGTCAAGCTCTTAGCGAAGGCTTGGATGATTGGATCATAGAAACCATATGTTTCCCTCTCTCCCGATATGTGTACCTCGCCGTATTTTGCAGGTCTCTATCAAGCGTTGATTTCGGAGGAGCTTATGTGAAGTAAGTACATTCACCACCGACACTTCCATTATCTTGCGTACTGAGTGTTTTACCGTTAATAATTCATCTGAATGCATGTCGGTACCATGTGCAACAGTAGAAAGCCTCGAGAGATAGGAAATTGCTACAGAGCTCACCGAAGCGACCCAAGCTTCCCCTGCAGAAGATAAAAGGCGACCAGTCGTTCACGGATTGAATCAGAATTTTCCTCCGAACCAAAGATGCAGTTCAGGCTCTTCATTCTCGCTGCCGTGGCCTTCGCTGTAGCCGCCAGTGCCGCTCCTCTCTCTTCTGTAAGGAATTTTCTAGCTCACGTACCTCCTTCTCTCAACACAAAGATCGGTCAAGCGTGAAGCCGAGGCTGTCACCCCAGACAGTGTGTAAGGTGGTCAATAGGCTGGATTGTTTCACGGCTGATGCGGCCTACGTTAGGGATTTAATCAACACCAGCGTCAGCTGGAACCTTCGCAAGGATACGGCTCTAGAGTCTGTGGGTAGTATTGACCTAACCATCGCCACGCTAACCCCACTGACGGACGGACGTTCCTTCAGCGGGAGTAAGTCATCACCACCAAGGACATCCTTGTGAGCTAGGGGGCCCCAGACTCATGCTTCATGATGTCATATTAGACCAGAAGTGAAACGCGACGCTTCTCCCTCCGTTCCGGGCACAGTGTAAGTGACCACTTACATACCAACTGCATGACACGATACCGACTTGATTGTTACCGTTCAAAGCGACGCCTTCAACAATGCCGTTATCTGGGCACTCCGTAAAGACGCCATCGCCGTTAATTCTGTAAGTGCTCATTACTACAATTTTCGTTACATTGACATTAATTCATCCGTCATCGCGATAGCGAGAACTAGAATTTGAGTAAGGATGGAGATCAACTTCTTGTGTCCATGGATCGCTCAGCTATGTATGTAGACGAGCAGAAGTATCGAAACGCAGCTCCTCTGCTCCAAACGCACCGTGCACCATCCTGCTGTAGTTCTACCTGGCCATCCACTGATGGGTTGCATGGTTAGGGATGCCCTCTTCAACTCCAACAATTGGGGCCTTATTAGGGAAGTCACCGCTCTTGAAAATGTGCGTATCCTTAGCAATGTAGATGTTACTTAAACTACTGAATTCCCTGATGATATGTAGCGCGAACCTAGTTCTGAGTAAGGGCACATACATCGTTGGCTGTAACACGAGCTGATGTTCTCCTAGACAAGACTTGATGATGAAGCGTGAAGCGGCAGCTTCGGCTTCAGACACCGTGTAAGGCTTTGTGCGTCTTTGAGGGGTTTCCGCCATTAATTTCACCTTCCCTTCTCTTAGTGATGTCTTCAATAACGCCGTCATCTGGGCCCTTCGCAAGACCACCGCAGCTGCGGAATCTTAGACAGGTAACAAGATGTACCGAGTTATCTACACCGATAATACATGGTCGCTCTCGTACCTTTCCAACTGAGCTGAGCGATACCTGTGCCCAATGATTTACCGGCAAATACAATCGAGGTGCCTTGGTTTACTGCTCCGTTGCGTATCTGATTTATGGCCTGGGCGGACGTATGGTGAATGTTCTGAAACCGACAGTCAGGAAAGTGTAGCGATTACTCTACATGTCACCCAACTTGAGGAAGATATCTATCACATTGGTAAGTATCGATTATTGAAATGTTGATAACCTCGAGGCTTCGAGCTTCGTGCCATGGTGGTCCATGGCCCTGTCCTCGGCGAATGGGCGCCTATTCTCTCAGACCGGAACCACCACGCCAACGTACATCATGGGTCCGTCGAGGGCGTTACGTTCCGCGGAGGATGCACGGAACAATGAGCGTGATGCATTTCACGCCAAAATCTCGCAGCTACAGGAACGCGTCCTCGCCACCCTTGACGCTTTGGATGCATCCGAGACCCAGAAAGCAGAAGAGTTGAGGGAGAAGGATCAGCAGGTAAATCGCCTTCGAAAGCAGAACCATGCTCTTCGTACCATGGTCAAGGGCTTAGAAATTGAAAAGAAGGAGATGAAGGACGCGGTTCAGGCGTTGGTTGATAAAAGTACGTCGTTTTGCGTTGCAAACATACATGAACCCCCTGTATGTTGTCTCTATCAAAAGAACCGACATTCAGTCACTTATATCCCACTATCTAGTCGAAAAATGCAATGACTTTAGTCAATGGCCTTGTGGTGGCATGCGAATATCGAGCTTCTTGGAGAACCTTTCACGTACGTTCGTCTTGTATTTACGCGTCGAACGCGCTGATAGCCAGTAGCCCAAAGCTGATTAAGGGGAGGGGGTATCGCCTTTTCAACCACTGGCCTACTACGCGACCCAGAAGTTGAACACTCTCCTAGTCAAGCTAGGGCTACTCGCGTTGTCCTAATTTTACACACCACAGGCCCTTCAACTCATATTTCCGAGGACGCTGATGACATGGGCGATATTCGAGCAACACCCTACTCATCTCATGTCATTGCGCACCTTCAACAGGCGCTTGCGGACGAGCGGGCTTCCCAACGAGCGAAATTTGCCGATGCTGAGCGCGTCATATCCACACTGAAAGCACAACTAGGCTTTCGTGAAGCTGAATTGATGCGATATGCCTCATGCACGTGTCGTACACGGTCTGACTCCTTAGGATTACCACATGAAGAGGGGCAGAACCCCACTACTGGAGTTTTGGATACGGAGACCATCTTGCGGACCTTGGAATTTGCGAAGAGTCGAACGCGGAAATATGAACAGGATATCATCGACCTATCCAAACGCGTACGTTGAACCCCCCGTTCTCCGTGGATCGACCTCATTCACGTCCACTCATTTTCAGCTAATCGCGCTTCGCCCTCCTGGATTCTTCGTTGATGCTGCTGTTAATGTTCCTGAGGTCGAATCTAGCTCCTCCAATCGGCCTGTCCCATATTCTCAGCTACCTCCCGAAATATCGGGGCCGTCGTACTTGGCACATCATCAAGATGCAGTTCACCTTGTTCGTGGCGCTCGTGTAACAGTTGATGATCAGCGTGCCCAGGACGATGGCGATGGGGACGCTACGATTCGCCCCATACTAGCGACACCGTCTCTACCTCCCTCTTCAACCTTGCCTCTCTTGCCTGCCCTTATCCAAGTGCCCGCTGCACGTCAACCCCATCGCCTCAGCGTCTTGGAGCAATTCCAACAAGACGTCAACGCTCTTGGTGGACTCTTAGACGATCTGAAGGTTGAGCGTGAAGGCTGGAAAAACCCTGATTCCACCAACAAGCACGGAAGTCACCTAATGGAGGATCATCCCATTGCCTCCAGTACCCCAGCTAAGGCAATTGAGGTGACTAGGTATCAATTTTCCCTGAATTCCAAACTTGAACACCTTCTAATGCATAGTATCTTCAGCTCGAGTGACCAACAAGGCAAAGGGGTCGGCTCAGTGATGGAAGACAACGGATCGGCATCTGTTCTTCTGGACGCTGCCATACATGAAGTCAGAAGTGATGGAAGCGACGATGAAGGACCTACCGAAGAGGATGTCATATCTATCGTTGATCGATTGTTCTTGGCTTCCCCGGAGGGCAGGACCAATCTACAAAATGCAAGTCGTCAATTCTAACATCACTACTACTACACGCAACTTATCCCTCACGCAACTTTCCTAGGTTATTCCACTCCTAGTCGACAGAACTCCTCCTGCTGCTGGCTCGTCGACTGGTAATAATACCAGTCTCATCGTTGAGGCGCATGTTGATGTTGACGCAAGCATTGGCAATCACGACGAAGTTGATGCGATAACCGACCTCCTCGACATGGATATAGATGGACCAGTTTCAATGGTACTGGCTACACCTCTGTACCCCGCGAGCGAGCTCCTGGGATCTCCGCATCAATCACACCGTTTGGATGTTGACGGAGAAGGGCACGAAGTGGCACCGTTGATCAATCCTCCCCCAAGTGGTGCACCTCCCAGTCTGCTTCTTCTACGGTCTCGGTCCCGATCCCCGAATCATAGCACAGAAAGCCCGTATATATCATCTGCCCACACTCCTGGTGATCAACCACTTTCACCACCTCTAGTGTCACCACCTAGTCCCTCACATTCTCCTGTTGTATTTGATGGAGGTGATGACGTTGATAGCGGGCATATTGCTCCAGAACCTCCTCTTCATGCAGAGGCCAACCCAGTGGTGGAAGATGGTGCTGGAATTGGCGACAATTCTGGGTGGGGTAACGCCTTCATGTCGCCGTTGCCTTTGTCCCCGATTTTGGGGACACCGAAAACCCCAGACCTGTCTTTCGGGAGCTCACCGGAATCTGTGGACGAGAACGGCGCTGAAGCACAGTTTACGGATCCAACATCGGCGCCTGTGGCTTCAGTTGATGGTGTTCAGACTCCCACCCTCGCCGGTGTCGGGCAAGGCCAACTCCAAGAAACTGGAACTGCAGCTGAAGCCGAACCTGCTGGGCTCGACGGACACGACGATCGTGGCCCAAGTCAGTTAGATGCCGTAGAAGAACACATGCGAAGAGTGGAAAGAGAGCTTGCGGCTACCCGCGGTCAACTCGAAGTGGATGAAGTTGAACGCCTCCGACTTCAGGACGAAGTCGATCGACTGGCTCGCCAGTTCAATGGACTAGGATGATCCCCTGTATTTGTGCGGTTGTACCATATGTAGTCCTTCCTCATGTAATTTTTCATAAAGCATGGTCATTTCTTATTGCCGTTTATGTTTATGTACGTCCTATGATCCATAGACTGTTTCGTAGTTATGCACTGCCTCTGGGATGTATCTTACCTCGATCAGAGACTTCCATACGACGATACAGGTCCAGGTGCGGGGCCGAGGGCAACTTGCGTTCCTCTGGGCTGAGATTGAGACAAATTTACGCAGAGTCCAAAAGGACATATCGAGGCCGCACTCCTGCTGAACCAAGCGCGAATGACATGCTATCATCGTCGTGGGTGACCCGGTCAAAGCACCTAGAAAACGCGGCAAGGATAGGTCAGCAAAAGTTGTAGACGGGTGCGACACAAATTGGAGATGGAATGCCGGAAATGCGAGGCTCAGATACCGTTGTAGAATGAACTCATGCCTCCCTCGCTAGTAAGGCAGAGGGTAGTCATACAGTGTGAATAAGATTGTCATCAAAGGGAAGGGAAACAGAGAAGGGCGGGAGAAGGGGACAACGCTCACCATGGTCGTAGAGGATAGGTTTGATCTTGGCAAGGCTGTGCCGGTTAGGCCTACTGAAAGCGCGTAAGTATGGCAGAAGACAGAAAAGACAGGAATAAGATATGGAAAGGCAGAGCTCAGATACCGTTGTAGATGGGTATACACATGATCTGATACGGTCTTATCGTATGAGATATCGTACAGTGTGAATAAAATTGACATCGTCGCGAAAGGGAAGGAGGGCATGAATTGACATAAATCAGAACTCACAGAACAGGTGACCTTCGCACAGAAAGGATACACTCCATGCAAAGACAATTAGTTCAAAAGAGCATTGCAAATTCAGCAATTATGGTAGTCCGCATCTAACAAAACATGAAGGGTATAAATATCCACAATTAAAACCTGGATACACTATGAGCACGCACAAATAGAGTTGATACCAAGGCATGCGCACCTGTTATCATAAGCCCACAGAAAACCAGCCCGTGTGCATCAGTCCGTCCTCTTGGGTTTCTTGGTTCGCGAAGACTTGGAACGTCGCTTCTTCTTTCCCTTCTTCGGCTTCACAGCGACTTCGTTGTTGACTGGAGTGGGTGTGGGATACGTTCCTCGCAGACGTATCCGGCCGTCTTTGAGAGTCTCTGTGATTATTGGGCTGGCAGCTGGGCGATACTTGAACTCCTTCGAATATCTGCGTGCCCCATGGCGGCATCAACGACTGAACCCCCAGCGGAATCACAACATTGCGTACCTCTGGGCGTATACAATCTGCGGTTCCTTCGGCTGGAAGAGGGCCCAAACTTTCACAGCAACGAAACAAACAAGAAACCCAGCAAAAGCAAATATAAGGGCCTGCTTGAAAGGTGATCTTGGGGGAGTAGCGTCGCGACGTCGAGCTACTCTACGCTTCTGTTCTACAGCAGGAGGTGAAGAGATTGGGTCCGTAGCATCGTTCACGACCACCAGAGGGCGTTGGACGTCGGACATGACGACGAGGGAGGCGGCAGGAAGAAAATTTTAGACGCCCACCCAACGCCCACGAACCAAAATCCTCAGCAAGCTCCGGGTTTGGCACGACCCTGTTGATTTGGCTTTGATCTGCGGAGCTCATCCTACTCAAAAGATAAAAGAAGCAAGCCTCGAGCTCACGTTGCTCAACAAATACTTATATTACCGTAGGTGAATAATGTCGCCGAACTTGGGCAGTTCTACAGCAAGCCCTGTAGTGAGTACATATCACTATTTAAGTAGATAAAGGCGTTGGAGTGCGACCAATGACTATCATGAAATTTTCAAAGGTGACCTTGCCACCCAGAGTCTCGTCGTCGAACTTAGGCGGAGGCTCTACAGGGCCTGAGTTCTTGTTCTTCAGGGCACGTTTGTGATCGGACACAAGATCTGCGTGCTTTTCCCGGTCGTTAAACCCATCTCGGAACATGCGCGCCAGGGGCTCGACCCATTCATCGATGAGGGGCTTGAATTTTCTCTGAACACTCTTGAAAAGCTCTTCGCGTACATTCCGAGTGTTGAGGACGTCGCGTTTAGATGCCGCATTAGGGCCCATGTCTGACTCCCATGGCGATAGAGCATGTCGGCGGTGGTGCTTCCTTTTCCCCTTGAGATCGTAGTGGATCATCGCCCAGAGTAGAACGTAGAAGAAGGATTCTAGGTCGTGTCGGTAGAGATGAGGAGGAGGGTTTTTGTCGAGTAGGTCAACCGCCATGAATGGCTGGGTGCCGGTGCGATGTTTCGCAGCCGAACGGGGGACAACACCACCTTTAAGGACGGATGCCAGATCCCAGTCGCCGAGAAGGCCAATAACCTTGGGCTCTTCGCTTTCTGTCTTTTGCTTAGCCTTGGGCGATTCGGTGTGTGATGCTTGAGTCGTCGTGTCCGCTGATTCAACCCCCGGTTGAGGCCCAGTTTCCAAAGCCTCCTCCGCCTTTTCCGGGACGACCGTATTGTACGAGTCGATCTCGGACTTGATATCGTAGTTGAGCTTCGTCTCGTCCGTGAATTCCTTGGAGTACTCGTCTTCATCCACCTCCTTGCCCTCATCCGCAGTAGGAGAATGGGTGGCGGCCGCTTCCTCGGTGGTAGCAGAGCCTGTCGCTTCCTTGTGACTTTCTGCAGTCTCGGCACTGACGGGAAGGTCCCACTCGCCCTCCTCACATTCGGCAGGATGATACATATATTCTTCTTCTTCTTCTTCTTCGTCCTCGAATTTCCACATGAGGTTGTTCTCACTGAGATCCCGATGTAGAACATTGCCGACCTTGTGGGTGTAATAATGGCCTAGAGGATTTATCAGCACCAAATGTCAAAACATGAAGTTATTGGCGTGAACGTACATTCCACGAGGTCTCCAAAGACCTTCTTGAACATTTCAAGGGACGTGACCTCCCATAAGTGCTTATATAGTGGCATCACGAGAACAGTCAAACGGCGAGCTTCCTCTCGAGCCATTGCAGCAAGGTTCATCGAGTATCGTGGGTAGAACATGTGTCGAAGGGAAAAGACGCGAGCTTGGATGATCTTGGGTAGATGCTTTCGCATTTTCCGGAGGCCCTCGCAAGTACGCAGCTTTCTAATCATTGATGCCTCGATAACAGGCCGCTCCATTGAAGGGAGGCTGAATTTGACAACTAGATCGCGGTCTTGCTTGGTACCCTTGACGGCCTTCACGGCATACACAGTGGTACCGCGTCCGACCGTCCCGCGGTATCCATAGAGTGGATCGTCGCCAATGATCCGATACCGCACATCTTCAGCTGAAGGAGACTTGATACTCTTAGGTATGACTATTTCTGCGTTGGCATAGGAAGGGTTCGGGACGAAAGGTTCGCGACAAAGAGCTGGAGAATTCGGGGCATTGATGAGAGTATCGAATCCAGCTTGAGTGTAGGTACAGCGGGCCATGCCCGCGATGAGGAGAGCCAAGGATCCACGGTTTTCGGGGGACACAAAGTTGAATGGTTGGGTGTGGATAGCACCGATGCGATCAAAGTACCACAGAGTCATCTGAAAATCATCAACAAATATGCCAAATGTCCATCGACGGGAGCCAGCGGCAAGGGATTCGAGGGCGTATAAAGGCATTTGGACATTATGCGAAGTCACTGCCTTCTCCGAGCGTTGACGTTTGCTGGATGGGAGGGGGAGGGCTTCCTCGAGGTCGAGCGCGCGCTTTTGCTTTTGTGGAGGGAGGTCCGAATTGACCATCCTAGGCTGGGGGCGGCGAGAGTGAGATTTGGACGTGCCTACCAACTGAGACATGAAGTCTCGCTTTTTAGACGGGAGAGCACATCCTCGGACGTCAGGCTTCGTATTGTCTTGGGCCACCTTGAGCTCGACGAACGCTTTGATAGTCGTCCAAGAGAACGCGTTAAGTTCTTTCCAGTAAACAAGGCCATCGGGTCCGCGCACGGAGGACCCGGTGCTAAGACGCTGAGTGCCATACATTACTAGGTAAAACCCTTTCTGGACAGCCTCAACGTCGTCCGAATAGTACCTTGCAACCTGAGCAGTCATATCATTCATAAGAGTTCCAAAGGACGGGTAGCGGTCTGGCTCATAGCTATGAGCACCAACCAAGCGTTCGTATTCATCCATCCCATCGGGGCATTGCCACTTGTGCTGCAGAATACTATGAATCTCGGCGTCGGTGAGCCCAAAGGACGCTTTAACAAAGTCACAGAGGGGTCGGTTCGTGACAACGGCTTCTTCGTAGTCCCATAGAATAGCGGACTTGACGTTGGCGCGAGTCTGGTGCGTGACGTGCACGGCACCTTTTCCTGAGGGCGTAGACATGGTGCCTCAAGTCGCGTCACAAAGGGGATTGCAAGAGCAGATTGAAGTAGACTCACTGGATATAGAGTATGAATACGAGTAGTCGGATGAAGATTGAGAAGAATAATCGTCCTGAGTGGATGTTGAGGAAGAGGAAGAGGAGGAAGAGGAAGAGGAGGAAGAGGAAGAGGACATCGCGTGGTCGTCCATTGTGAATTTATAGGTGTGGTTGATGTGGCCGTTGACTGTAATAGAAACTGAGGACCCTGAAATGCAGTCGGTAAAAAGGGACGCGCAACTGGAGTTCGTGGTTGTGGAGAACAATGGGAAGGTGGCCTCAAACGATCAATGGATAGAGTCGTTCCCACGATCGGTGAAATTGAAACTCAGCTCGTGATCTCCATATTTGGTACAGGACATTCCTGATTTAGGCATGGAAGAATGAAAAGGGGCGCTCGGCACCCGACAGCCGTGAGCGTATCCAGAATAGGAATTATCACTCGAGCCTCAGAATCCTGCCTTGCGATCGGCGTTGCGAGATCCCTTTCGCGTCCAGGAACGCGTTGTTGATATGGAGTATCTCAGATTCCCATTGTATATCAGTGTTCGCCATCTCAAAAGCTTCCGCGGTTGAACATAGAGCAGGTGGCCCAACCTTTGAACTGAATGAACCACATTGATGCTCATGTTCGAGTAGGGCCAGTGGGAGGTACCATTAATAAAGTGTGCTGTAACTATATATGAGGTATGAAGTCAGCCCAAGGTATCTTTTCCCTCGCCCCAGGGGGTAGATTTCGGAGCAAGATAAACGCTTCGACAATCAACACAACCCTGGCGACAAAGTAGGAATACAAGGCTACGGAAAGCAAGAATAATGTCGGATAGATGGCAAAGTATCTGATGAGCCTCACAACGGCGGGGTTGTCCGACGAGTTTTTGGCTTGGTCCAATGCCCACAGGATCAAGAGGATGAGCGTCCACGCCAATGGTACCGTAGATATGACCACTGACGAGATGTTCCAGATGAGTCGCTCGACATTGCTCGGGAATGTAAAGTTCCATCCTATACAGTGGATCCCTCCAAACAATGTCGCCGCTGCGCCCGAAACGGCCAAGGATACCTTCTTTCGACGGGAAAGCGTGCCCTCAACGGCGTCTGTAGCCAGCTCAGAGTAATCATCCGCAGGTTCATCAATAATTTTTCCATGCAAACGGAAGATGAAATCGCCGCAGAGGATCATAATGATGAATTCATACCATGCTTCGGGTTCACGAGGACTCGCCCTCCCGGAATGACCAAGGTTCCGCAATGAATGATTGGGCGGCAAGGGTACTTTAATGGGCTCTTGGGCGTCGAGCGGCTTACTCCACCAGAACAAGTAGAGGAGGCCGCAGATGAAGGAGTATGCAAGTGCGACGATTTCGATCTCGGTCACCTCCAGTTTCAAGATGGCTCGAGCGAGGAGCTGGATGAGGTACCAAGTTGTCTGAAGAATGACGAGCATCTTTGCTAAACTGTCCCCCTTGCTTTTATCGTTGATTTCTGGCTCCATGCGATCGGGCCAAGGGATTAGATGAGGTGTCGAAGGACTCAGGGTCTCGATGGAGAGGAACCCCGACGAGGACGGAGAAGGATCGGGTGAGGTTGCTTGCATGTCGTCTATACGTAAAGGACGAATTTCTTGGCTATTTTGGTGGATTGTGAACCCTCCCATGGCGAAGAAAAATGACTGGGATTTCGTCCAATAATCTGGAAGATGCATCAATAATGTCTTGCGAAAATAGATGCGAGAAGTCAGGCGTACTGTTCTCTGAAACCTTGCCGTCTCCGTCATTGTTGACCTTCTCTTCGACATCCCTAGCGACTCGGGTGCTGCGAGACCTATCTTCCCTCCCCAATACAATATCCGAGAAGAAGTCTATCTTCTTTTGCGTCTTTGAGTCCGTGCGAGTGCTTTTGACAGCATGTCTCTGCCGTCTGGAAACATCCAATGCATCGAACCATTGTTTTACAGCCCATTGGATCATGAGCTCGGGTACGAGAAGTGCCCACAGCATGAGAAAAACACGGCGACGCCATAGCAACCACTGCGAGGCGCGAGTATTCACAGGTGGAATGTTGGGATGAATGGCAATCCAAGTACATGCAAAGATGACTGCGATGGAGCTCCAGGCAATCTCTATGGGAGTGCGGGCATCATCGTTGTCGTTATTCGTCGTGTTGGAAGACATAGAGGGATGGGGTGACGGCGGAGGATGGCAGGTGAGCAAGGCCAATATGTATCAGGAATGCTTGATGTAGATCATGGTCCAAATCAAAACGGGGATTTTGCGTGGGGTTACGACATATCAAGATCCCTAGAAGACGTGGGACATGGGCGTAGCGCGCACGGAGCCCGAAACGATGCACATGGTAAGTATTTCATTGATATAACCGTACCTGAAGGACTTAAAAAGACTGAGGACATCGTGACCGCTCTCAGTTCGAACATGGTCTGAGACGGTTTGGCCCTGACCATAGAAAGGCTAGTTCCTAATGCAGTCCCATATTCCAGTGCTCGATGCAACAGCGAGATTGTTTGATACTCTAAGATTATGGGGAACGCTACGGAGCGCCAATGATAACCCCATGGAACAGTGATCACTAACCGACTTGAGATACGTCAACCGTTCATGAATGTTATGGGAGGCAAAGAGTTGACGTACTCACAATCATCTAGAGACCATGTAGTTCGGCGAAAGGATCGTAGCTTGCGTTAGTGTGTCTTGTATACTCCATTCCATTCGTAACCCTCTGAGCAACATCCGCTCCAAACGTAGCCTCCATGAACGCCAACGTCGCGTCTATTCCCGCACTCACACCTGAGCTAGTCCAGATGTTCCCATCGACAACCCATCGAGCATGAGGGACCCAATTGACTGTGCCATTCATCAACGGTCGGCTCGCCCATGAGGCTTTGTTGGTTGTGGCATTTCGTCCTTCGAGCACTCCAGCTCGGGCAAGCAGCCAGCTGCCCGTGCAGATAGAGATGATGTACCTGAGGGATGGGTATACGTCTCTGATGTAGTCGATAGCCGGACCAAGGTCGGGTGCACGCGTGCCTGAGCCTCCTGGGACAAAGAGAACCTCCAGGTTTTCCGGCGGCGAAGCAAACGTATGTGTTGGGACGATGGCTTGAGCAAAGCTTGACCATGCTCCATGGGAACGCGGTTGTGTCGAAACAGGATCAAGTGTCGCTGCGATTAGGGATAGGTTAAGTACTGTCATTGGTGGTGTTGTTGCGAGGATATTGAAGGCATCGAGAGGACCAAATACATCTAGGGCCTGGAAAGCGGGGAATAATATCATTCCATAGTGTACTGGGGGCGTGTCGGGGGTGGTCGTAGTATTGTCATCGCAGGCAGTCGCGAGGAACGCGGATAAGAGGAGCTGAGATAGCAGCAAAACGACTGACCGAAGGGAGAGCATCATTAGTAACGCTGCCCTCCGTGCAAAGAGCAATAATCCCCATTTATGGCCTTTCCCTTTCCGAAGTGGTCCCGGTCAACCACCCCACCTGATCGCATTCTTTCTTGGATGCGACAGGATTCGACCACTAAGCATCGCCCAAGAGTTTCGAGAATACGGGGAGAAGCCGCTATTTACCCGGATTGGCGACTGACGCCTTGTGCTCCCATTTCACGCAGGCATAAGCGGGATTAATACCGCCAGCTATCAGGCAAGTCTTGTCGCTGTGGGTGTGTCCAAACTTCGCGTCAACCTGGGAGGATCTCGAAAGGTCAAGCAAAGCCACGAACACGTTCCCATAGCCGTTAAACGTGATAAGTGAGATGTCTGTTGGTTTTAAGTAGCAAGTTGAACACGGTGAACGTGAAAGAGCCTGAGTTGGCCAGAGAAATTCAACTCAATCTTTACTTCTGAGTGTGAGAATCAGATTTCTCACGGTAAGTAGCACCTTTGCCTTGCCTTTGCCAACGATCACTTCTTCCTTCCTACAACCTTCTGCGTTGCGCGTTGTTGGCGCGCTGGTATCGTTTTGTTCACGTCTAATATAAGCTCTCTGGATTCTATCTTTGCGTCTTTCAATCTTTACATGGCGCGGACTCAAGTGCTCATAGGTCTTGTGGCTCTTTTCCTACTCTCCTGAAGTGGCCCCAAAACGCGCCGCGATGCGTATTTACATAGTAAGGGATCCAGCGGTTCGTTTTCTTGTTCTGACGTCGACGCACTGCTTCTAGGCTCGCATAGTACTACTTTCATCAGGCTCGCAAGCCATTTGTGCCTTGGGGCCCGGGACTCTTTCACCTTCTCCCTCCGAATGATCCCATTGAAACACTCCGCTACTCTTCTTTCTTGACATTATGACATCGGATCCCGGCGGTCAATGATATACTCATGCTGATCTCCAAGACACCGCTCAATGAATCAATGAAATGGCCTATCTTAAGACACATTTTCGACACGCTTACCCCACGGTGGGAGGATCAAGCCTTTCGTGGACTTCGAGCCCATGAATTTCAGCAATCTGTCTTTTTCCAACGTTTGCCGCCTTTGACGTGAGACCAGTAGTCATGTGAGTTTTGTACATGGTCTGGTAAATTTAGTTTCTAACGGCTTCGTTTCTCAGATCATGTCACCACGACCCGGATAAATACCACGCAAATCGTCTTACCATAACTTGATCGTTTCCCCATGAGTGTGGTGCTAACGAGTGAGTCTCAGGATGTGTATGGTGACGGTCAAGCCGTTTTCCTCCTTCGAAAGGTAATATCCATTCGCTGGGACTACCCTTCCACGCTCACTCTTCTTCCAGTCATCTCGTTGGTCTCTGGGTACGTCCGGTCACTTTCCCTGAGATAGTCTGTCTAATTGGTCCTCAGGTGGCTACCTTGCTCTACGGTGCTCCATCCAGTTCCTCATCCTATATCCGTGCTCACGTAGACCACCATGGGCAACAGGCATCTATGTCGTCCTATTTGTAGCATGTATCTACATCTTCTGGACGAATACCAAGTCTCCTCGACCGGAGCCGCTCTTCATCGCGTCTACAAGCCCTCGTCATCTCTCCCCTCCGCCTGCCGCAGGCTCGACCACATTCAAAACCAGAGGTATCGACGTCCACCGGCGGTCTCATGAACCACACTCCTTTCCTGCTGTTTCTCGCCCGCAAACTAAGTCAACTATCAATCTGCCTCTTCAAATATCTGCCGTCTTCATGTTTGGATTGTCTACAGCGCATATGATCTTGGACATCATTACCACTCTGGGCATGGATGTTGAGACTGGACTTTATGTTCGCCCAACCGCTCTTGCCGGGGTCTACCTCCATTTGACGAATAGGTACTTTTTTGTTTTACAATGGGACCACCGCTCAAATCCTCTCCTCTCCTTTAGTGCCATAGCTGACTGTGTCATCGTGCGCCTTACCAAACTCCTTTCATCTAACTGTGATTCCACCGTCGATCTTAGATTTATCGATGCTATATTGTTTGGGGGTTCAATAAATATTTTATCCTCCCGATGATCTTGGTATTAACTACCACAGGTAAGCCGTTAATATCTCCTTTCACGTATAGTCTCGTTTCATGACGCCTTTTTCAGTTTACGGCTATACCATGGGTCTAAGTGTCGGGACCATATCTTTGACACTTGGAACCAATATTATCGTCACTGGTTTAACCGGTCAGTTCATGTCCCCCTTGACAAGGTGTCCGTACTAACATGGTGAACTCTGTAGCCGGTCGACTGTGGTGGGGTGCGCGACAGACGGCCAAAGTCTTCGGGAAAGAACACAAAGATAAATATAGCAAGGCCACGGCGATCGTGTATGTCATTCCGCGCTCTGTCTGTCTGTCTTGACGACGGGCTGATCCCTACCCCATTACTCGCCTTGATAGACTCGAATCTGGAGCAATATACTCCTTGTCCCTTCTTGTATTCCTCGTTCTCATGCGATTGGAACTTGGGACACGAAGAAGTGTACCCGCGAATACGTACGCATGCGAACTGCCGAAGAGTGTGGGTTCCAAACTTGCACTAGATTTTGCGTCTACCTGATTATTTCTCGCATTTTCAGTATGTCATCTACCTTATCGTCTCACAGCTTGTCGTGCGTTCTATGTCTCATCAGCGTAATCACCCTACTGAGAAGTTAGCTCACAGGGCATCATTCCAACGTTGATCATCGTCCGTGTTGGACTCAATGTCCCAACATTCCAGCGTACGGATGAGACGTCTTCACAAGCGTCGTTGTCTGAACGAAGAGACCGACCGTCTCCCTTCCGCTCGATTATCACGGGAATGACTAAAGCTAGGCGTGTAGCCCCTTCGCAGTCTCAGGCGAAAATGTCATTGCCACAATCCTCGTTGAGTCATCCTCCCCTCCCACCGATGAACATCGCCTTCACCACGGAGATTAGTACCTTCAGTGACGAGGGGAAGCAAGGACTCGTCCAAGAGGAGACCGTGAATAAGACCAAAGAGGATTATTAGTGATACATCCCGAGCCTTCTAAAGTTCTAGTTCTATCAGGTCTAGCACGTATACTCGAAACTGTCTAGGGTGTCTAGCAATGATCTATGTACTCTATCTTGACTCTAATTTATCTAAGGATATTATCTAAGACCATTGGATGCAGTAGTAAACGTAGTCTACGTCATCAGAACCGTCACCCCCATCGCAAGTGATGATTTCTTTGCGCGTGATACAAAGCTCCATTGCTCCTGCATCGTCTTCGCCCACTTCCCCGTTGCACCCAGCGCCAGCGAACGTGAAGACGTCTTCGATTGTTCGGGACTCTGCTGTGTGGGTTTTGCGAAGGGGAATGACAAGGTGGAATGCCGGGATAGTGCGGCTGCTGGCTCCAGGCTGAGGTCGTCTGAGAAGCCTTTCGAGGCACCCCTTGATCCACCGAGCATGAAGGTCTTCATATATGATATCCGCGCCGAAGACGACATCAAAGGGCGTGTCGAGAGGAGGAAGTAGGCCTTGTGTATTTTGCGAGCACTCGGACCAGTCTAAGTAGGTGGAATCGACGTGCACTTCGGTGGGCAGGGTGGAAGCAAAGTTGTGGGTGATGTTGCGCTCGAGGTTGACCAGTACGGATGGGTAGAAGTCTGTTGCGACAATGTCGGCGTAGGCATTTTCTCCCCAGAGCTGCTTCAACATCTTCCCAACGGTCAAGCTGACTAAGCCCGTCCCAGCTCCCAGCTCTAGGACACGCAATGGTTGTTCCCCAACGCTGTTCACGGGAATATCCATGATTTGATGGGACGACCTTGAGAGACCGAATCTTTCCGGGTGCTCGACTATGTCGGCGGAGAGAACGCATGCGCCGCCCCACGTCTGCGCTCCTACGCTCGAGTAATCGTGGTTGTCGAGGGGATCATCTTGGAGCTGAACTCGGACGGGTTTCGCAAGGATGGGGGACCTGAAGAAGAAATCCCGAGTAACCTTCCCTGCGCCAGCGGTTCCCGAGCAGAGAGCTAGCAAAGATGCAGCTTCTTGCATGAGGGAATCAGCTACGCTCGTGCGTTCTTCCTGGAAACCTCTTTCAACTCCTGCACAGTCAATGACCACCGCCTCAGATCCATCTACGTCTGCGAGATCCACGTCTTCATCGAACAAGCCTCCCTCGAGGGCTACGATCAAGGCTGTAATCCATCTGATGGAGTAGGATCTCTCGAAGCGATCATTCCGAAGATCATATCGGTCTTGGATTTGGGAATCGACGTCTATTCAACACGATGTCGTCCATAGGCAGTAAAACGAGCAGGGAAAACAGAAGAAAGGGAGTAGAAGATGAAGTAAGGGCGTAGACCAACGAGAAGGCGCATCCAGGAACAAAGCCTTGCCTTGGGAAAACGGTGAAAGATCGTCATCGTGGACGTCCACCGCTGTGGAGTAGGGCTCGTGACGGAAGACTACGCGCCTAGTCTTCCTTTTTGATCCATGGACATCTGGAGTGTACGCGTCACGTAGATATGTTAGAGATGCGAGGACGTCGGTTGGATGAACTGATGAAAGGGATTTCAAAGGTGCTAGATGTAATGTGGGCGGAACAAACATGATGGTGACAATGGTGAGGGAAAGGGAAGGCTTAGGGGGAGATTTACCCACTTGGCTCGAAAAGGAGCTAAAGGGGCCAGGGGAGGTAATAAATAAAGACATGACAATTTCTACCCGGTTCCTCTCCAGTTTCTACAGTGGCGAGTCTATCTGTGCGCAGATAGATTCTCCGCCTACAGTGCTAGCCATTTCATAGGTATGAATCTCCGTGTAAGTAGCCTGATTTCCACGACCCCCGACGATGCCTCCATGGATATCACCTTTATAGATGTCTCCTTCATTGATGACGGTCTTGAAGATCGTAATAGGTGTGGACTGGGTGACCGGGGTCTCGGTTACGAACGCATCAAGATTCGGGGCCTCTGAGGGCACCGGAGCTGGATTTGGCGGCATGTCTGAAGCAGTGTCAGATGGTCTGTGATCGTGGTATCAAACGCTGAAGACTTTCGAAGTGCGAAAGTCTTGCTCACCTATCCAGACTGAGCAGTTCCCGGATGGAAGCGACCGCACTGAGGCACAAGCCTTGGGCGTCCTTCCACTGTCCCGGTTCTGTATATTTCATCAACTGTTCATGCGAACAGCGGGTCCCCTGGACCAGATACGAAAATACATAGCTGGAATAGGCCCGGTCTTTAAGAGCCCTTGCGGAAGCCACAACTGCTTGAAGGAAGAGCGTATGTCCTTCCCAGAAACGCGAGAGCTCATGTAAGGCTTTGAGAGTATCCTGAAGAGCTTGGGAGACGTTTCCAGAGCCAACAAAGCCTTCGCAGGGCACTGGAGAGGAGAGAATGACCCTGTTGCCGTTGTTTGGGTGACGGAATTCTGCGAAGGATATGAGCTCAGTGTCAATACGACGAACGGGTAGGATGCCTGCCTTGAGAGAGTCCGTCTATTGGAGCGTCATCAACACCTATGCACTCATTAAGGTTCTTGGCAGTGAGCTGAAGCGATGAGGAGAGATGCGTCAAACACAAGCGAAAGTCGTTTGCATCCGATATTAGCGTCGGCAGCCCAGTTTTGTCAACCTTGTTTTGAGAAGCGCCGCGAGACGAAAGGAATTCGCAAAGCATTGCGGACGCCTGCAGTTGCTCGGACATATGCTCGAATGCCACGACCATTTCCTGGCCATGGAAGCGTATTCGCTGCTCCAATGTTAACAAGTATGAAGGTGAGGAAGGCGACATCGAAGAGGATTTCAATGCGCGAGACAGACCGTCTTTCAGAGAGCTAGCCATCGCTGAAAGATGCGAGGCATCGGGGAGACGTCGAGATAAATCTTTGATAGTCCATGTAGCTGTGACGACTGCAGTGATTTGTACTACGAGTCCCTTGTTGAGTAATTTGACTCTTCCCAGCCGAAAGATGGCTTACCGGTCCAACTTCGAACCAAGGTTTTGGGCATTAGGTCACTCAACGCCTTCTTATAATAATCCTGTTGTAATGAGATCTATTAAATGTTAGCCGATGTTCAGCTGGCAGGTTGGAAGTGGAGACTAACCTCTGTCTCATATATCCGGTACTGGACCTCCATGTCTCTCCATTGATCGCGAACATTGCAAGCAATGTTCGGATTTTGCAGCATGAACTCGATCGTCGTGGTAAGGTACTCAATGTCAACCTCCAGGTTCGCCCACCAATTTACGAAGTTGGTGATTGCGTGGACAAACTGCTCCATGACTATGACGGTGAGCCTAAGTAAATCTTCGTCCTTCATTGTGCGTAGATCTAGACTAACCATAAGTTCGGTCACGTCAAGCAGGTCTGGTGCCACGCACCCTCGACTGACAAGTTCGGCCGCTCGGTCACACTCGATGGGCCCGTCTGCACCACTGCAGTGGGATCGACCTTCTGCATCTCCTGTGAACAACGAAGTTCAATATGGAACGTCCGCAATGATATGGAACCACTTACTTTGTATATTTCCCTCCGAATACCCCGCAAATGAGTAGCAATAGCCTGGGCGTCCCCAAGCGCACTCCTTGTGTGCGCTAGCATTATCCCAACAACAGCGTCTGTGTCCTTACCCTCCGACTCAAGCAGTGAAATCGCCTCTCTGGAGATTGCTACTCCCTTCTGTGCGACTCGGCGCCTCATCTCGATGGTCGCAGCGTATACTCTTGCTTGCTTGTATACATGCTTGTAAACCTTCGACTTGGAGCTTAAGATTGACTGGCGGTTTCTGTTTAACGTGGAGAGTGACTTCCCCAGGTGTGACAATCGAGCTCGTATGACGTACCTGTATTTCTCGCAGAAAACCTTCAGACATTCGAAAGTGACGTGGTTTGACTTCGTCAAATCACGCACAATGTTACCTTGTCGAGCTGTGTTGTGTATTGAGTCTGGAAGCGCTGCTCTCATCGTCTTCGCATTCGTTTTCAAAGCAAAATCTGATGTCGGGAGGGAGAGGCAAGTTTCACGTAAAGAGTTCGCAATGTGATCCACTCACCCCATGATATACACTTATGGCCTGTCTGTATGAGCGCCTCAAGGGTTCTATTCCTGGTCCCCTTGTGCGGAACAAGATAGGCTCCACTGAATCTGCGTGCCTTCATAATGGGGGAATCAGTGACATCTACCTCGTTCATTCCTGCCTCTGGGGCAAGTTTCCTTCATAAGGGTAGTTAATAATATGTCAGACTCCGATGCTGTCAGGCGATAGGCGACTTCCTCAGCCTTAGGCAACCGCGTGTAAGGTAGCCTGTATCAAGTCTCTTGCATTGTACGGCATCGTGACCTCTATCGTCTTCGGTGTTCAACGTTCAGCTTCACAAAGTGGGGGTAGCTGGTCCGCCGTCGAGTTATGCTCGCCCATGACGGGCCTGAGGCTCAACGATTTTTTCAGCGTTGTGGAAAATTGCGGCCACCATCGATGTTATCTTTGACGTATCATTAAAGTGGCATTGCAGCCTTACTTCCACAGTCAGAGAAACGTTCGTATTCGCACGAATTCTTGTATGGAGGACCCTGTGAGGCGAATTGCTCGTCCCACGTTCACACAACATGCATGAGACGTCAAAACGGACAAGCATGTTGCTCTGATAAATAGGAAGCGATGGTTACTGACGACCAGAGTTGGTATAGTGGAAATGAGTGTTCACCCAAAAGGAGAATACTCTAGAGTCGGCTCACCTAGCTGTGGTGTGGCTCTAAGCGCCAATGCCATCTGGGGTGCATTGAAGCCTGGACGAGGAGAACTAGTACGCCCGTTGCTGCGTCGCTACTTCATGGCGTCCGCATTTTGTGCAAACTGAACGCATCAGTTGAGTGGAACAATCAAGGGCTATGCACTTACAAAAGACTTGGTAGGAGACTTGCCCATACATCGTGGTGCGAACTTCCGTCGTTGGGTCGGCATTGAGGTTATATACGAAAGAGGTGACATTTCGTGAAGGATCTAAGCGTTCTTCAGAGGCCCGCATTGGGCTCAGGTTCACGGATATTGAGCGGCGTAAAACATGCACACTCGTTCAGAATGTGTGTTCATGGGGACTGTGCTAGGGTTGTTGATTTTGAGCCCGCCACCCCGAAAGTGGACTCGGTATACCGGTGGGTTACTAGGAACATGTAGTCAACGTCCAGCGCGGAGGCGGCCTGCTTCTTGCGAGAACCGGAACCCGGGTTGTTGGTATTGTTGTTGGCGCTTTACGCGCTGAATTGATTGCATCTTGCGTGATATTGATGCGCGAGATAGAGGATCGAAATCTCCCGACGATCACAAACTGAGGAATTCGAGACTCAATGCAGCTTGAGTAGTCAACGACTCATCAATCATCATTGGAAGCTCGAGGGATATATACAAAGATAGGGCTAGTGAAGAAAGGCGACGTGATACGGAGTTACAACTAGGAATGAAATTGATTCACTAACCTCGTTGCCTCGGCATTTCATACACTCCTACAGAGCCTACAAGGCGGCAACTCGAGCCAGCTCGCCATTAGAGTGCTTGGCATCCACGTCAGAGCTACCTGTTAGCATTGGGAAGCTATTAACATTATGGACCGAATTCGTAGCAATCCAGTAGACTTACCTCCGATGTGGATTCGATCTGTGATAAAGTAAATGCGTCACGGACGTTATCTGAGATGAATCCAATGTTTACTTACTGACGAAGATGTTCGGAACAGTCCTCTGCCCAGTCTTTTCCTCTAGGTAGTCTTGGATCGCAGAACCGTCGGGAAGTTGATCAAGCCTTCGGGACGGCGTCAGGTTCACAGGCACAAATGTTCATGGGTCAGACATGCACGCACTCATAGACCTTTGTCTCTAGATTTGGGTAGTTTGATGAAAAGAGAGCCTTGGCACGCTTGCAATATGGACAGTATGACTTGGAAAAAATCACGACTTTGTGTTGGAGGATGGAGTCCTGAGCATTCTTCATAAGCTCTCTGAACAAGAACGGGTCGGATGGCATAAGTACCTCAACAAGCGTCTTCACAGCGGAGACGCTTGCATGACTTGATGATGAAGAAAAAACAGAGAACAAGGAGGAGAAGAACGATGACATGGTGGCGAAGAAGGGACCTTACGCGCTAATTCGGCGCTAGCATTCTTTGTCCATTCTTTCATCCCGACCGTCAGCCAGTTAATGAAGCTGACGATCGCGTTCGCAACAACGGGAGCATCAGAAAACAAGCTACACGATGTATTCATTCAAGTCGAATATTGTGCGTAAATGCTCCTCTCTCGGCGAGAAGCATGTCTTCGTAGGTAAGTAAGTATACTACATGTGACGATGTGATACGACGATGAAAAAATGGCTTTCCAAATGCCAACACATATAGCGTGGTCAATGAATCCCTATCTTCGCCAACCACTCTCTGATATGGCTATGCGGCATTAGGTCTTTCAGAGCAGTATCATAGTAATCCTGTTGCGCAGATATCTACTAGACGTCAGTCGAAACGCAGCGGACAGCTAGAAAGCGCAGACTGGCCTCGGCTTCATATTTCTGGTACTGGTCCTCCATGTCTCTCCATTGATCGCGAACATTGCTCACGATGTTCGGATTCTGCAGCATGAATTCGATCGCCATGGTAAGGCGACCAACGTCAACCTCCAGGCTCGCCCACCAATTTACGAAGTTGGTGATTGCGTGGACGAACTGCTCCATGACCATGACGGTGAGCCTAAGTAAATCTTCGTCCTTCATTGTGCGTAAATCTAGACTAACCATAAGTTCGGTCACGTCAAGCAGGTCTGGTACCACGTACTCTCGACTGACAAGTTCGGCTGCTCGGACACACTCGATGGGCCCGTCTGCACCACTGCACTGGGATCGACCTTCTGCATTTCCTGTGGACGGCACTTCAATATGAAGCCTCTGCGAAGACCGAGCCACTCACCTTGTATATTTCTTTCCGAATATCCCGCAAATGAGTGGCAATACCCTGGGCGTCCCCAAGCGCACTCCTTGTGTGCGCTAGCATTATCCCAACAACAGCGTCTGTGTCCTTACCCTCCGACTCAAGCAGTGAAGTCGCCTCCCTGGAAATTGCTACTCCCTTCTGTGCGACTCGGCGACTCTTCTCGATGGTAGCGACGTATACCCCCGCCTGTTTGAATACATGCCGATAAACCTTTGACCTGGAGCTAAAGACCGAGTGATGTTTTCTGCTTTCCGTCGTGAGTTACTTCCCCGGGTCTAATGTACTCATATGACGTACTTGTACTTCTCGCAGAAAACCTTGAGGCATTCGAAAGTGTCGTGGTTTGACTTAGTTAACTCGCGCACAATGTCGCCTTGTCGAGCTGCCTTCGCCATAAGTTCTTTGCTGCAAGAAAGATCAATGAGTGGCGACGCATCGGAGCTGGATGACTTACTCAGCCTTGGTCAACTGCTTGCGTGGTTGCACCTGTATTGAGTCTCTTGAAGCGCATGGTGTCGCTGCTCTCATCGTCGTCGAATTCAACTTCAAAGCAAAATCTAATGTTGGGGGGAGAGGTAAGTTTGGCGTGAAGAGTTCACAATGATCCACTCACCCATAAGATCCTTTAGGAGGCTTCCGTGCTGGTATCAGCGTAGTTCATCGTCGCTTTTAACACTCCTCCGCCACCTGTCTCTATGGGCGCCTCAAGTTTCTACTCCTGTTCCCCTTGGGCGGAACAGGATAGGCTCCGCTCAATATTGTCTACCTAGTAATGGTGGATCAGTGAAATCTACCTCGTTCATTCCTATCTCTGGGACAAGTTTCCCTCAAAAGGATGGTTAATGACGCTTATGAAGCATTCATTTCCATGCTAGACTCCGATGCTGTCATCATCTCCGACCCATCATTAAAACGGCACTGCAGCCTCACTTCCCCAGTCACGTATTTCGCCGCATCTACATCAGTTCTGAAACCTTTCCTGCCTGGTAGATCGTGTGTGGCAAACGGTTCGTGACATGACGGAACCGCCTGCCTATTCTGAAACAGCTGTGCTGATTGTCGCGATACATGCGGTAGCCTCTCGACTGCGAAGCATTCCTGTTCGTTGCTTATACATAGCGTATGCGCAATGCTGTCGGGACACTCAGCATATCCAACTCTCTCCGCCAGCTAGCGTTCCTGTCGACTCATGATGTTTGGGAAAGAACTTTTTAGGCCTCACCCGAATGCTTCCAGAGGCGGTTCAAACAATGGGGAAATCGTGAGTATCTTCCGCTTCCAGTTCCTTGCTCTATTGGCTGATTCCGCCAATAATTAGGGTGCTCCCGAACTCTCTCGACCGGTGGCTACACTGGCAGAAAGCTTGACTCGAGCCATGTCTGCGATCTACTCTATACACGTCGCAATGAACCAATCTTACAAAGAGAAGTCTTCCGAAGTTGCTCAGTTTGTCAACGCGAAGGAAGAACTCCGTCAGAGGTGGGAGGCTATCGCGTCGTTTCTACAGCGCTCGCTTGGGTACATACGAGATTATGTCCAACTCTGCCAGTCCATCCAAACTCAGGGGAACCTGAGGGACTCGATGGCCACCGCGTCGGCCATCATGCACTACGCGTATCAAATTCAAATCGAGCTATCAAAGCTTCGACCCTCCTATCACTCGTCAATCGAGACCTTCCTTTCGGCTTCGAGCAACGTCCATGTCAAGAACCACTTCTTCAGCCAGAAACGAGGCTATGATTTAGATGTGGGTCCCCAAGGTGAGTCTTTCGTGCCTTTTTTCGTTTCCTATGCTTATCCACAGCAGGCTCTAACTTTACCACTGCAGTACAGTCGCACCATCGGTTCAGCCTACCTGATAGTACCACAACGGCAAAGACGGCCCTCGAAGACTCCGAGAAAGCTCTCCAAGACATCACATCGTTCTGGAATGAACACTATGTCTTCCTTCAAAACCTCGCCAACTCCATTCAGACGCTTCATAGTCTTCTCAAGGGAGGGTATTTCAACAACGAACTTGCGCAATGGAAGACCTACCATGAAGCACTTCTTCAATCAATTTTTTCCATCTCTTCGTCAAGCGATGCTATGACCGTCGTCCCGATGTTCAAGATGTCTCGATGGGGTAGAGCGCTTGGTTTCCTTCCAAAGCGGCGCGGATCCTTTGACTAGTGAGTTTTTGCCGGTGATATCCCGCTCGCCTACTCACTCCCAAGCTTCTATAGTCCCACGCTCTCGCATCCTGTCGAGCCATTTCACGGTCAAAATCTCACAGAAAGCAGACCTGCGACTCGATCCCTGTTTTCTTATGATATTCAAAAGTCAACTGGTATATTTAGGAAACCCACTTTGCGTAGGAACAGCCAGCAGTGATCAACTTAGAATGAGGCAACTCACCGGGCTTGCTTACTCGCCAGTTAGAGTGTACTATATTATGGACTCTTGCGTAGAAGTACTTCAGATTCTGTATACACTCGGTTTACGCTGAAATCAGATGCTTGAGGGGTCCCCCAAGTTGGCTTACGTGCAGATACAGAATCAAGCTATTCCATATCTATAAGTACCTCTTGCTTGTGTAGTAGCCTTAGTCCAAGACTACGAGTCTGGAAAGCTCCTGAACGGAACCCCTTTACTGCAGCTCACGTGGGTCGCGCCACACTTGGCGTTCAAATTTCAAAGTTCAACGTTCAACGTTCAACTTGAACCTGCCAGTTATCTCTCAGCTGCACGCCGTACGGACAAGTCCTTGTCCACTCATCATGTCCTCTGGAAGCTCGCCCCGGAAGGCAAATGCGACCTATTACTCAAGCTACCGCTCTGGAGATCTTGACCACCGAAGAGAAGCGGTGGTCACAGACAATCCTGAGATCCCCGTCGTCAACATCGATCGTTTCCTTGAGCTTCTCTTCCCACCTGCACCCGATGTGCTGGACACTGTTATCCAGAAACTGAAGGACAGAGGCGCGATAAACCAGGACAATATGGTTGCTGGCTTCGATGGGACTAATCCGAGTGAAGAAAGCTTTTTTCACGATCTGCACGAATTTTGTGTCAGTGCGAATGAAACCACTGCCAGCGTGCTGACCTCCTCGAAAGGGCCAAAAGTAGAACCAACACTTAGAATGGTCTACAAGCCGTCGGAAACGCCTACTGGGGAGAAGTCGAATAGCTCGAGGCCTGACAGTAATTGGTCTCGTGTGGCTGAAACTGGAAATTCTAGGGAGGAGAAGAAACACAAGGAGAAGAAACACAAGGAGAAGAACCGAAGCAGATGGGAGGATATCGTGGCGGCGCACGAGTACAAGCTAGATCCCAAAGATCGTGATGATGTGTGCCCTTTATGCCATCGTTTGGGATGTCGCTCACATGTCTCATAGAACATCCGGAAAATTCTCTGGAATGCGCAACAAGCCCTCCGCAATGACCCTCGCAGAATGTTCTTTTTCGGACTAACCGCCGAAGGGACTGAGGCTCGACTCTGGTTCTTTGCCCGGTCGCATATCATGGTGTCATCCATGTTTGATTTCCGTAAGGTACGCAAAACACTTTCCTCGTCTTTATCTATCGCTTCATGACCAGCCCTTAGGACTATCGACCTCTCCTACACTTTCTCATCAGCCTCTCATTCTGTCACGTTCTGGGTGCGAGCGGTACGACAGTCGACCCTTCTCGCCCACTTGAGGCACATGGATATGATCCCACCATCGACCGTATGGACGATGAAGGTCATTATCGCATCTTTGTTGGGGATGTTGCGTACGTCACCATTGACACGCTGTCTGATTTCCGTGCGGAGAGCATTCGCGGGCGGTGTACTCGAGTTTGGAGAGTACGCAAAGAGCTTCATCCAGAAGAAGGCGAGTTCGCTCTCAAAGAGGTGTGGGTTGATCGAAGGAACGGTACGGAGGCTGATATCTGGAAGAAACTGGAGAAGCGCATGGTTGCTAGTGGCAAAGTCGACGTGCAGGTGATCAAGGATCATTTTATGCCGCTCGTTCTAAGTATGCCCAGGGAACAAGCCATCCTCAGCTGTGACTTCCTGCAACGGGGGAACCTGTCTGCCGAAGCAAGCATTGCAGAATTCGAGAAAGACTACAATGGCGAACTCCTTGCTGTCAAGCCTCCGCCGTCTGAGCCTAAACCAACGCCTGCTACTTACAAGGGGAGTACGCGATCTGGTATTGAAGGTGCCCCGTACGATGATCTTCGACAATTCCGCCCTTTGAATTCCCATCCACATTACATACCCCGCGTGCGCGACCGCTCTGTGTGGGGAATCGTCGGGAAAACCTACGACAGGTTGACAAGCTTGCAACAAATGATCCGTTCTCTAGAACATATACTCAAAGGTATGTCCATTGATACCTTCCGTCTTTTCTCCTATGCCCAACTTCGATTCATAGCCTTGAAGGCCATGTGGGACGGTGCATATGCCATCCACCGGGACATTAGTACTGGAAATATCATCATCGACAAGGATGGCCTTGCTCGTCTTGCTGACCTTGAATATGTGGTCTTCTACGACGAAGATAACAACAATATTAGTGGTGTCAAGACGGTGAGATCTACCTGACGCCCATCGCCATGGCCTCTTAATTACTATACAGGGTACCCCCGAGTTCATGGCTCTCGAAGTCTCTATAGGGAGGTTTGTTTTCTCATATGCCGTGGACCCCGTCGTCAAACCTTTTGGGGCGCACAAAAAACGCAAGCCAAACGGGACCAAATTTCGACACAATCCCTTCCATGATGTTGAATCCGTGTGGCGAGTGCTCATGTGGACTGTGCTTCGCTATCTACCCGCCGCACCCCTTCCCTCACTCGACAAGGAGATGTTGGGATGCAAGCTCCGATTATACCAAGACCTCTTTCTACCTCCATATAATGGTCGCCTCGCCTCCTTGGTCGGAGAGTATTTCGACGACCTTGCCTCGTTTGGAAACTCGGAACTAGAAGAATGGTGCCATACGATCTCGAATTTTCTCCACGGTCAGTATAGCAGAATTGAACGCACTTTCCCGATAACGGTGGAAGTTCTTGGAGATCCACATACCTTTACTCAGCAGTGCATGGCCGAGATATCTGCTACGTTGAAGCGAGAAGGGATCGACGACAGTGTCACGGTCGCGGCCGCCGTTGATGCCTCGACCCAGACGTTTCCGGCTATCATGGAACACGAAGCAGAGCATTAGCTGGCATTAGCTGTCTGCAAACGCATTTCGCTTTTTGCTCCACTACCGTATCCTTAATTCATTATATCTCGCAACTCCTCTCCTTCCGGGCTTTGAGCCCACAATGCATCATGTTTGCACTACGACTTGCCATCTGATCAACACATAGGTACTTCATCGAAAGATAGTCCCAGTACTAGCGACCAAATTGCACACCTCAAGTACAGAAAATTTGGGTCACGTCCGCAGAACTCACGCACGGCTCTGATCATCCTTTTTGAAAATTTGACTCCTTCGGTTCATCTGGCTCTGGACAGGCGAGTCTACTAATGATCCTACCATCTCCTCAGTGCTTGAACTCTTTGAAAATGCTATCTGGCTCACTTCGCGGCGATGACGTCCGCGACATGTCGACCCCAGTCAATTAATTAGAACAGCACCCGACTCGAGTCAGCCAACGATCTTTCCTTCTGTGATCCAATCATGCATCTCTTTCGGTGTGGTCGAGGAACAAGCATTTGAAGAAAACTAGCAAACCATCCAATTAGCTGTGCTGAACCATATGTCCCCATGATACCGCATCCTCGCGACCCATCGTACGGACTCCTGTTCTCCTTTCACCTCCCTACGTCCTTTCCACTGAACGCTTCCTCAAGATATTTATAACATCATCGGGTTGTTGGCTCATAAGTGTCAAGTCGCCTACGAATCAAGTTCAGAGCCCTGCCAAATCCGCCTCAGTTTATCCGCATTGCGAGGTTAATTACCAGCTGGTTGAACAAGCTACAGTTTGTAGTCCTTACGTTGAGCACTCAGTTTCGATCACATGCCGTTTGTCTTCTCGATACGTTGGTGGTTCGCAGCATTCATCCTTGCTTCGGGGTTTACACTTCTGCGCTGCACATTGGAGAACAAAGGAATTACACCAAGTAACTTCGATCGATCCCCGCGATTCTGATGTCGGCACTTCCTAAACCACGCCCCTCTGGTGCAGTTCCGATTTAGGACTGGGAGTTGGAGTTGAATCCGAAGATAGGGAAGAAGAGCTACGAGTCCCTTTCGCTGATCGCCCCTCGGCCCCTGATGCAACTGGACAAGCCTTCGTTCGTCACGCCAAGCATCTACGCTACGCTTAACATCGAACTTGGGGATCAGGTAGGGCACCATGCTTCCGTTCGTCACTCTGCATGCTTACTCCAATGCATGCTAGTTCTACCTGCCCTGCGCGGACCTCCCCTTATGGACAATTCAGTGATAACGATCTAAAGCCATGGTCTATGCTAATTACCATCGCCGAGATCACGCACAAAGCACAAACCCTAGCTTTAATCAAGGGCACCCTTGCTTTGCAATGTCGATGAATACTGGACAACGGTACAATGGCAGGCATTTGCTGTCGTAAAAGCATCTGCCACCAGAACGTATCGTGAGTGACGCACATAATCTGCTCACACGCCGCAATGCATGAAGGTGTTATAAAATCTCTCCTTTTTCCTTTTGATTATGTACATCCAGTCTTTCCAAGAGAGCTCTTTTTAGCCGCATCGGCCATCATCCAGGACCTGGAGATATTCGATCTAGTCTCTGTCCAGTCATGGCCTATCAATAGAGTAGTGTGCGACTCACTTAATCCCACTCAGAAGCGAGGTCTTTGCATGTCTATGCCGTGGATGATGGGTACCACATCTGTATGTCGATCGCTCGCTAAAGCGACTCCGCTAACTCGCTAATCAATCATTTTGATGCTCCATATATGTCAAACAGATCGTGGCAACGAAATTCGCCCAAAATCCAGAGATTGCAATCAATGGGGTGCGGCGGAACGCCATGCTGCATCGACATTGACTGCGCCTCATACGGCGAAGTGATACTGACTCATGGTTGAAGAATAATATGACCGGGCTACGGGCGCATAACTGGTACTTGCGCGATTCACATTAAGGCGCAAGGAGGTAACTCTAGTATCGAGATCAATGATAACGATCTTGTCCTCTCTTCTTTCCGTGGAATATCGTGCTACCCCTTCACGGTGCTGAATAAAGACTGCTGGGAAGAACGACACTTGCTACTAGGCTCTTTATACGCTCCCACCCCCTCATCTGTCTAGTTCCCCCAATCATGATAGCAAACTCATCTTGGGCGTCCGTTTCCTCGAGCAGTATGTGGCCTCTGCCGCAACATGAGATCTCGTCGTTCTCCAAGCTCGCGATCATTGCCCTTGGCACGTATGTTGTGCACAGCGTCTACAAGTCCACCGTCGCCAACAGGAAACTCCCTCCTGGACCTCGAGGATATCCTCTCTTCGGAAGTGTCTTTGACATTGGCCCCAAGATGTGGCTCACTTTCACGAAGTGGAAGCAAGAATATGGTGAGCTTCTTCATTCCCCCTTGAACGTACGTTCTTAACTCTCCTTAGGCCCGATCTTCTACGTCAACCTTGCTGGGCGCTCGATGATTGTGTTGAACACACATGAAGTCGCTATGGACTTGTTGGACAAGAAGTCGTCTATCTACTCAGACAGACCGAGGCACATCGTGGCTTCGGAAGTCATGTCTGGTGAACTTCTCTTGGGCTTCATGCATTTCGACGACAAGTGAGCCCCTTTTTCCTTTGCCCTCTATCCCTGTTCTCATCGATGAATTCGAAGATGGAAGCGTGTTCGTCGTGGTTCTCATGAGTGGGTTCATTCTCTGCACCCTATCTTGGAAATGCATCATCTAACCGCCAACGAAGGGCAATGAACAACCAAATCACCAAAAGCTACCGCCCTTTCATGCAAATTGAAAGCTACCTCCTCGCCCAGAGTCTCCTGGAAACCCCTGATATGTGGGTCGACCACATGAAACGCTCCGCCGCTTCCTTCATTATGTCTGTTGTCTACGGCACCAAATCCCTTCGCACGTCTCAAGACCCAACGCTCATCACTCTCCACAAGTTCCTGCGCCGTTCTCTCGGAGCTGCGGCTGGTAAATACTGGGTCGAATTCTTCCATTTCTTGGAGCACCTCCCTCGCTGGCTCTCGCCATGGCGCATCGAAGCCGAGAAGTGGTTCGAGATCGACTCAAAAATGTTCAAAGGCTTCTTTAACCAGGTCAAGCAGCGCATGGTATGGTGTTCTCCCTTGTTCACTCGCACGTATCACATTACTGATGAAATCCTCGTATTAGGTCGAAGGTGACGCACGACCCTGTGTCGTTTCAACCCTCATCGAGGAGCAGAAGAAGAAAAACCTTTCCGACGCAGAGTCTGTCTGGCTTGCCGCGGCTATGTAGTAAGTATTTCTTCTTTCTCGAACATCGGCTTGTATTTACTTGGATAATAATAGCGGCGGAGGTTCTGAATCGGTGAGTCTCGTCCCTAAATACAGCCGCGAGGTTTGTCTGATCGGTCGTCTTTCTTAGACCGCTGGCAGCATGGGTTGGTGGCTCACTGCCATGGTTTGCTACCCCGAAACCCTCAAGAAGGCTCAAGCAGAACTCGACCGTGTCGTTGGCCGTGATAGGATGCCAACTTTCGATGACTACGAACATCTTCCCTACTGCCGTGCCATGGTCAAGGAACTCTTCAGATGGCGTCCTGCCACTCCACTTGGCGTTCCCCATCGCGTTGAGAAGGATGACTGGTACAAGGGCTACTTCATTCCCAAGGATACCTTAATCGTCGCGAACATATGGTACCCGCTTTTCATCCACAAGCAATTCTACTTTTTGCTAATACGCTTTGTAGGGGAATGAACCACGACGAAGCTGTGTACGGACCTTCTGCGCCCCATTTCAACCCAGACAGATTCTTGAACGAGGAGGGTCTCCCTAACGGGTTCCTCAACCAGGAGACCAGGGATGAGGGCCATGTTACTTATGGCTTCGGCCGTCGGTGAGTAGCTTCGCTCAGAGTAGTTTGCACTCCCCTTTCTGACTACGGAGGTAATAGCATTTGCGTCGGTCGCCACATTGCGAACAATAACCTTTTCATCCAATTTGCAAGTATGGCTTGGGCCTGTAATATCCAAGCCAAGAAGGACGCCCATGGCAACCCTATTTACCCCGACTCTAAAGATAGCTTGTCCGATCTGACAATGTGAGTTAATCTCGCTTTGTCTGTCTCCTCCTTTGAGTTGACCGGCATCTATTCTTAGGCATACCGTCCCCTTCGAGTGTGACATCACACCGAGGTTCCCTGAAGTTCCGGCTATCATTGCCCAAACCATAGAAGTTCACCACTACGACCAGCTTTAGTTGTGGTTCAATGCGAAAATATGTATACTAGATCGTTCTTGTAATTTTTTTCGTAGTACCTTCAATGAAGATGGCTTTTCTCTGCACGCGCAAAAATCACGGAAAATGCTGGAACTTGATTCTATAGAGTATCTAGCGGGTGCTGAGCGTGAATGTTTGGATTAAATAAACGACAATCCTTCCCCTCAATTTTCGGGACCAATTGCAGATAGGAGGAGCTCCCTGAGAGCTCCTCAGAAGTTTATTCTTGGGCGCCTGTTGCTTTGTCTTCTGTGGCACCAGTGACTTGACTGCAGCCGACTGTGCCCTCCGTCACCAAGTAGTTCGCTGAAGTATCTGCTAAGCAAGTTTCGGTCAGAATTCGATGGATTTCATGACTACGTCTGCATCCTCTATGCCGTAGAACACATGGAAGGTGGTGCTTCCTGACATCACCGGGCTTGTTTTCTGTTCGCGACCTTCATGATAGTAATCTGAATCTGATGATGCTGTCTTCCCCCGGCGGCGTTCTACCTCATTTCACAGTAAGGACTAGAGCGCTCTCACGCTTGAATACATACGATTCTTGTCTACTCACCACCCGAACCCTAGATGCCTACCAGCACAAGTGTGTTTCCTGCTTTCGCGCGGAGGTTGGCGGTGATTGTTATACTCGATCTACTCCTGCCTATCAGCTTACGCGACTCGTTTATCAATCAGGCTCGGCTATTCCCTCCCATATGCGGTTTTATCTCCAGAGCTAAGTACGGTCGCACCTGGCTTAGTCTCAGCACTTCTCCCCCATCTTCTACACCTCAGCCATGGAACGCTTGCAGGCATTTACGAGCTCATGGACGAATGCCTCACAATCGGAGGCGTCTCCCTCGTTGGTTGATCCTTTGTCGTATTCCTGGACGACACTGGGTCTGCCAGTTGCACTCTTCTTTCTCTTCGCCGCGCGTTCCTATGCTACTCGTCCCAAAGGCAAGCTGCCTCCAGGGCCCAGGGGACTACCTATCATCGGCAACCTTCACCAAATAACGGACAAGCTTTGGTTGACTCTGGAGAAAATGACCAAGCAATATGGTCAGTAACGCCATGCCTTTACGTCGTCGGCTAACCTAACATCCGTGTCGCCGTCAGGACCGATCTTCTACCTTAATATTGCTGGACAAAACACCATTGTGCTTGGAACACACAAAGCCGCCGCCGACTTGCTTGACAGGCGAGCCGGTATCTACTCCGACCGCCCACGCAACATTGTCGCCAATGAGTTACTAACTGGTGGAATGGTCTTCGCTTTCGCTCAGCATAACGACATTTGGAAGCGCATGCGTCGCGCTTCCCATGAGTACGTTCACATGCCTGTCAAAAGTACTTCTCTTCTTATCTTTCCAAACTTAGAGCTTTGAACAACAACGTTGCGAAGCAATACTACCCCCTTCAAGAAACTGAAACGGCCATCTTAATCGACGAACTTATTAAAGAACCCAAGCAATTCGACAACCACCTCCGCCGCGCAAGTACTTCGCTCGTTCTAGCCATCATCTATGGTCTCCCACCAATGTTGGACTCTTCGGATCCCGTCATCATGCGTGTCAATCACTTCACCGAACGTGCTCTAGCCGCCGCTATTCCCGGAGCTTACCTGGTTGAATACTTCACGTGGATGGAACACCTCCCTCGTTGGATGTAAGCACATACTCGCAGTCGCAAACTGAATCAAGAAACATATTCTTATCGTTTCCTCCCAGGTGTGCCTGGAGGCGATATGCCGAAGATTGCTTCAAACGCGATTCGATCTTGTTTGAGAACTTGTTCGCAGATGTGTATAAGCGTCTTGTGAGTTTTTGCGGCTCCTTTCAATAGATTTTGCTTTACTCACACGCGAAATACAGAAAAGCGGAAGCCAACCACCAAGTGTCGCATCGACCATCATCCAAGAGCAAGAGAAGAAGAACCTCTCTGATACGGAAGCTGCTTGGGTCTCTGCAGCCCTTTAGTGAGTTGACTTACCCATTTTACTTGGTACGGAAATTCATCAGTCGTCTGCAACCTAGTGCCGCTGGTGCTGAAACGGTATGCACTTCGTTGTCTCTTTGTCTTGGTTCTTGCTGACAGCTAAACTTCCATCTTAGACATCCGGTCAAATGGCGTGGTTCATGATTGCAATGATCTTGTACCCTGAAGTTCAGAAGAAGGCTCAGGAGGAGATCGACCGGGTTGTTGGAAGAGACAGGATGCCGACTTTCCAGGATTACGAAAGCCTCCCGTACGTGCGAGCTATGGTCAAGGAGACTCTGCGTTGGAGAGGTGTTGGACGCCTCGGCGTCCCCCATCGTCTAGCCCAGGATGACTACTATGAAGGTTACTTTATTCCCAAAGACACTATCTGCGTTGTTAACGTCTGGTGAGTTCTCCTCTGAATTCGATGTACCTCCCCACCACTCAACTCCACCGATTAGGGGATTGAACCACGACACGTCTGTCTATGGGCCTGACGTTGCCGACTTCCGCCCAGAAAGGTTCTTGGACGACGAAGGCAAACTTGGGCCCTTGCCAACAGACACAAAGGATGAAGGCCATGTTACTTACGGATTTGGCCGACGGTGCGTTCTTTCGTGTGGTTATACAATTGTTTGAGCACTCATCCCTGCGTTTTGCTTGGAATAGTATCTGCGTTGGTCGCCATGTATCAAACAACAGCATGTTCATCGAAATTGCATGCCTTCTTTGGGCTTGCAACATCCGCCCTGGAAAGGATGAGAATGGTAACGTCGTCATGCCTGATCCTCATGACAGTATTGATGAAGGTCTCGTCGTGTGAGTCATCTTGCTCGCCTATCCTTGGAAGATATATATTGACTTCCTTTGACTGCAGCCGACCCGCACCATTCCTTTGCGATATTACCTCCCGGTCGCCTGAAGTCGAAGTCATCCTTGCCGAAACCAAGGATCGTCATGGAGTCGTGTAATTGGATGGTACCTCTGGACTGTGCAACTGTACTCAGTAATTTGAATTTTTAATCCCCATTTTTCTGTGGGTCATGTCGAAACAACACACGGCACAAGATTGATTTTCGGGTAAAACTGCACCTTAGGAGTAACAGTCACGTGCTCGTTCGAACCACAATCCACGAAGTTCAAACTTGGTTCAAACTTGAGCTTGAAGCTTGAACGTTTGAACTTCGATGACCTTTTCTTCAGTTGACAATAACGAGCCAAACTCGCCTGTATAGTCGATTCCGCTGATCATTGGACTCAATCTACTCCTGCTCGGACCACGGCCCAGTGAAGCAGACTCGCCAAAGACTCGATGTAGATCCTAGGACAAACTACGTCGAGTGGAACAATTACTCGAATCCTATGTATACCTGCGATCAACCTGCGATGATACATACTCTATCATCTTGTATCGACACTATAAATGACGCTTTTGTCCAACCAGTCTTTACTTACTCTGATCCACCTGGCCGTCCTCGTGTGATTCCTGGATATTCTTTCGCTTTCCCAGCTTTTGGCAGGGGTTTTCCTGGGTCATTGTACAACGGTGTGCAGAGGACAGTGATCTTGAGCGAGTTGAAATCCTCCGACGCAACTACCGTTCCATCAACCTGTGCCTAGTGAGCTACCATGTCTCATTTCTAATTTGTTATCCTAACCTTTTTCGTTCGCCAGTTGAGCTTTTCCTTTAGATACGGAAGGACGACATCTTCACGTAGAGAGCCAAGTCCGACCTCCTCAGTCATATAATCTGACAGGTGAACGAAGCCTTGCGCATCGGAACCTCCAAACGGCATGAAAGCCGCCTCTCCGACGAGGTGGGATGAACGCTCCCAATCGCTAGATGCCTGGGGTACGCTTCCGCAGAAAATCATGACAGTGAAAGAATCGTCGAGTTGTGACGGGTTGCACCGTATCCGCGCGCTCCATCGATACGATTGTATCTCCCCGAATGCTGTGCGATCAAGTCAACTTGAGCTAGGTGAGCCCCGTTGCGCTTTGCCTACACGCACCAGAAGTGATTTCCGTCGCTGACATGGTGGTTCGTAGAAACCTGGGTAACTTATGTCAACAGCTTTCGTCACATTCTGTCCGATGCCTTCTCAAGTCTTCTCCGCATCACGAGCCTGATCATGGGTCTCCCCGTTACCCATCGGCGCCAGACATGATGCGACTGACTCCGATCGAGATAGGAATTGACATTGCTTCTCATGACGAAATGTCATGATGTAAGGCGTGCTCGTAAGGTCCGCCCCAAAGCACAAGTGGCTCTTCTAACTCATACCCCATGTAGGACATTGCCCTTAGTTCTGTTCGCTTGACCGTCTCACGTCGTCCTTTCCATGTCGACACTCTGGGCGGCTCCATGCCTTCTAGTACATCCTATTACGAGCGCGAATTCGCCAAGTTGCTGCACCTCAACAGATGCCATAACCATCGAGCCATATACGCGACAACCCAACTGCACCGCTCCACACCACAATTACTTGTACGTGTCATCTACGTGTCATCGAATCATATGAGCATCGCTTGTTTCATTTACTGTATTGTAATCACCCCACAGCGCTCGTATCCCCATCCTCTTTGTCCATACCCCGTTAGCAGATCTGCATGACCCCGCCTGTGGCCCAATTAGTATGGACGCCCAAGTTACCTCTGCGACATTTTCGCTGGTTAAGCTCAGCCTTTGGTGACCCTGGCTCCATATTCGCCTCCGTTGTCCGTTCCCACAGGAGATAGGAATTTCTTTCATGTTGAATCTGTAAGTTCGCTCCATCTTGTCCATCGCCTCATGAAACGAGGGTTTCTTTTCCTACCTTCTTGGCAGCGCCCCTGCTTCCAAGGTTTGGGGATCATCTAGACGATCGTGCCTCACATTTTGTATATAAGAAAGCCAACGAACGCTTTCGACTTTAGGAAACGAAACCGTCTTCAGTCACACTCATCGTTCCAACCACTCAGCTTCTTTCTATCATGTCTCGTATCATCATCAATGGTGCACCCAAAGTTCCCGACGGAGACAGCGAAGTTCCTGTCCCTCAGCCTCGCGTAGAAATCCAGGATTTCGTGAAGAACGACAAATGGCTCTCGCTCTTCATCCAAGCACTAGGCAAAGTCTTCGTGCTCAGTACCGCCGACATCGTAGCTGACTTTCTCCACTTGCAGCCCAGTTTATGGCACAAAGCCAGGACCTTGATATTTCTCACTTCGGCGTCAGTGGTATCCATGGGCTACCTTTCAGGCCTTGGTCTGCCACCGGAAGCGATCCGGAAGGCCAGTTTCAAGGGTATTGTACTCATGGTACTACGCTTTTCCCTCATTGGCACAGGCCGTATCTTGCTGCATACGAGGTACGTTAGTATGATCGTTCCCAGGTGTAAGACAACTTACCGTTCAATGTAAAGCAATTCCTTCAACAAGCTGCGATGACAATTGCCCTCGAGTACAATAGTGACGAATGGGTCCGAGCTGCTGAGACGATGAGGCTCCCTTACTGGGATTGGGCGTCGGCGCCCATTCCTCCTGACCAAGTCATCGCGATGCCACAGATCACCATCACCACTCCTTCCGGGCCCCAAACTGTCACGAACCCTTTCTGGGGATACGTCTTCCACCCGATTGATCCCAGTTTTACTGGTCGCTGGGCCTCATGGCGCAAGACCCTCCGCCAACCGTCTGGCACTGGTGCAAATGCACAAGACAACGTCGATACTCTCAAACGGTACGTGTTCCCCAGTTACTCACGGATGTACTTTGTCCTAACAACCTTGTCAGGACTTTGGGTCGAGTCGCTCCTCAAGTCAATCGCGACACCTACTTACTCTTCTCAATCGATAACTGGGATGATTTCAGCAACCACACAACCTCGGCTGGCAGTAGCCTTAACAGTCTTGAAGGTATCCATGACAGTTTGCATGTCAATATCGGTGGTTCTGGACACATGAGTAGCGTTCCTCATGCTGGTCAGTGCTAGTTATCTTTTTAGGCCTGATGTCTGATTCTGAGTTTAGCTCACGACCCCATCTTCTACTTGCATCATTGCAATATTGATCGACTCTTGGCGTTATGGCAGGCCATCCATTTCGACGTTGAGGTCACAGATGGAAGCAGTGGTGGTGGAACTTGGACCATCCCCGCCAACCAACGCATCGGAGTAAACACTCGTACGCTTCACTCTTTTCATTGCCTTTTCAGGCTGACTGATATGCGTTTCTTTGTAGCCCTCACCCCGTTCTGGAGGACCCAAGATAGTAGCTGGGTGTCTACCACCGATTCCAACGGCGTTCAGGATTTCACTACCTTTGGTTACACCTATCCTGAATTCAAGGGCCTTGATCTTTCCGACAAGGAAGCCGTCCGCACCGCCATCTCCCAAAAGGTGGAAGAACTCTACGCGCCCCGCCGTGCTCGACCTCGCATCCGCGGGGCTCTTGCCTCAGTTGGCATGAGCGCGCCTTCCGCTCCTTTGACTTCCTACGACCAAGAGTGGACCGTCAAGATTGCTTGTAATCAGTACGAATGCGATCAAAGCTTCTTCGTGCTTCTCTTCTTGGGCAATCCTCCCGAAAACTCTGAGGAGTGGCTTTCCGCTTCCAACTTGATAGCTTCACAAGGATTCTTCGTCAATTCCACTCCCGAGCAATGCGAGAATTGCAAGAAGCATCAGGAAGAGGGTGATCTCGTCGAAGAATTTGTTCATCTCAGCGAATTGCTCCTGGAACGAAATGCTACCGAAGGAACGCTTGATGAAGCAAAAGTTGTGCCGTACCTCAAGGACGGGTTGCACCATCGAATTTTGAAGGTCTGTTTTTTGTAACATCTGAACTAAATGGCACGATCGCTCACAGGGTCTTTTTGTAGATTGATGGAACCGTCATCGATGCTCCTGACTTCAAGTCGATGAAAGTGGAGGTCCTGAGTACTCCACTCAACACTGTGAAGCATTCGCCCCTCCCGCACCTTGGCAAAGCCCACAAGTACTTCGCTTTCTAAGACAACCGGTGGGTGTGACGGACCCTCAATGTAAAGATGTAGATGTATTTCAAGTAAATTGGATTGTGTATCGGTACAAACACTGGCTGAAATGAATTTCCTTTGCGTTTGATCATGTCGCCGTTTCCGGACAAGTGTGATGGTACCTAATCGATTAGTTTAATCAACCTCGCTGGGTTGCCAGCTACTACTCTTCGGGGCTCGACGTCCTTTGTGACGACGCTTCCAGCCCCAACAGTGACACCATCACCTATCGTAACCCCCGGAAGTATCACCACAGAACCTCCAATCCAACAGTCGTTCCCAATCTTAATGGGTTTCGCAGCTTCTCTACCATTCATGCCAGCGCGCTCCTCAGGTGAAATAGGATGAGTTGGTGTATAGATTTGAACGTTTGGGCCGATCAACGTCCGAGAACCGATATATACTATGAGGCATGATTGTCATGGGATGGACTCAAAGATGTGTGGTAACTTGACGATCACCGTACCTGGTCCTACATCCAAGATAGTACACCCGGTGTGGATGAAGACGTCATCGCCTACGGTGATGTTGAAACCCTTAAAACACAATCGTGACCCTCAGATGAGTACATGACCATTGAGAACGCGAGTGTGCTTGATAGCTCTCACATATTCACAGAAGAATGGCAGCACAATAGCAACTCTCCCCGTGCCTGTGAAAGTGAAGAAATCCTTTAGCAGAGCAGCCCTCCGATCTTCATTATGCTCCGCATTGATATCGCGTAGTTTGGCGGACTGTTCATTGGCGATTTTTCGGATGTAAGGATCACCGGCAAAGTACGGTTTACATTGAAGCATGAGCTCGAATTCAGTACGCTCATGGGTGGTGTTGGCCATACTTCGGCTAGATGGTGAGGAAGAGACAGAGGGCACCTTCGGCCAACCTTCGGCTTCAGGGGTGACGGTAGTAGGGGTTGTGCACAGCCTCCCGGCCAGAGCAAGTCGGCCACTGTCAAATACGTACAGCTCCTGGCACACATCGTGGCGGGTGGACGGCGGTAAAGGCTGTGCAGGCCAGACCGATGACCAATTACCCATCGCGCAAGCCGACGCCTGGGAAATCAACACAGGGACATAGAAAGGCTTGCCTTGGCGTAAACTGTGTGCTACATGTTCTTGTCATTCGCTGGTGTGGCCAGGAGCGAGGAAGACTCGATAAGACTGTGCGAACTTGGAATCTTGTGACTATTGACGAATGGGAACTCACAGCCAGGTTCTGACGTCTAAATGGGATCAAGTCCGTCATTGCACAATTGCCAAGATATCGGCTCCTGGCACAGTTATCTTGGCATGTCCCACAATATATAAGCTGGGAGGACGGGTTCGGTTTCCCCATCAATGAAAGAACCTCCACCTGTTCTCTCTAATACCACTTTACCTATCAGTGCGTCGTCAACTGATACTGACCTGGGCTCCGTTGCGCCCTCTGCGCACATCTCAACAGTACCGCAAATCATCCACAACTTGCGGACATCGGACACCAATGGGCTGACTCAGGAAGAAGCGACTCATCGACTCAACGCCTATGGACCAAATGTCCTACAAGGCAAAGGTGGCATCTCAGCACTTCGCGTGCTGGCTGGCCAATTGGGTAAGTTGACGCGTCTGGCATGCCATTTCCACTCACTCAAGCACCCTCCAGCGAACGCGTTGACTCTCGTCCTCATTGCAGCGTTGGCTCTCAGCTTCGGTGTCAAAGACTTCATCGAAGGAGGTGTCATCGCCGCATTGATCGTATTGAACACGGTGTATGTCCGGATTCCGTTGAGATCGTTACCAATTTGCCTAACATTAGGGGTTATCAGTGTCGGGTTTATCCAGGAATATCGCGCAGAGAAGACTATGGAGTCTCTTCGCCAACTTTCGTCCCCATCCGCTGTTGTTATTCGAGGAGGCGAACGTATGTCTTTGCCCGCCAAGAATGTCGTGCCTGGTGAGCAAGATCCGTCTTGGAGAGATAGGCAGCCCTGAGCTAACGTCCCGTGCAGGTGACCTGGTCATGGTCAAGGCTGGTGACTCCATCCCAGCAGATGTGCGTTCATGTGGCCCCGAATGTTGATGCATGTGCTGACAGCTCTTCAATAGCTTCGATTGATCAGCGTCACAGACTTGGAAGTATCTGAACAACTCCTCACTGGAGAATCCCTTCCAGGTTCGTTACCTTCTTCGATCATGATCATTTTGTGTTCACCATCTTCTAGTCGCCAAGGTCACAAATGCATTCCCCCAGACGGACGTCGATATTCCTATCGGCGACCGCACTAATCTCTGTTACGCGTCCACCATCGTGGCTAAAGGCCGCGGAACTGGTGTCGTCATTGGCACCGGTATGAAAACTCAGGTGCGGTGTCCTTTCTGTTCCGTCGTCGATTCATCTAATAGCGAAATAGATCGGTCACATTGCTGAAGTAATGAATGGCAAGGACCTTGCCAAAGGAGACACACCAGACGACCGACGTTGGTATCAACGAGCGCTCGATATGCTCAAGGTCTTTTTGCAAGTCTTCTCGAGTTTCCATGACGACCACAAAGTCTAATTGCTTGTTTTATCAAGGGGCCTCCGAACTGGTACTCCTCTCCAACGCAAACTTACCCAACTCGCCTATTTCCTTTTCGTTTCGGCCTTTCTTCTTGTTATCATCGTGTTTTCCGTCGCTAGATGGCACTTGGAAGACGATGTCGCACTCTATGCCATCGCCTGTGGAGTCGCCATCATCCCAGAGAGTTTGATCTCCGTTTTGACCCTTACGATGGCTGTTGGTACCCGGCGCATGGCTAAACAGCATGTTATCGTCAGGAAGTTGGACGCTCTAGAGAACCTAGGTGGTGTCACCGATATCTGCAGTGACAAGACTGGTACTCTTACGTTGGGTACGTCAATCCATTCATCCCGGACTCATTTCGTGACCAATTCTCCTTAGGTCAAATGTCTGTACGCAAGCTTTGGGTCGCTGGCAATTTTTCGCAGGATTCCGAGTACGTTGCAGAGAGCTCGTCCAACGCCCTTGAGCCTGTTGGAATTATACGCAGAGGGGCCAATGGCCCCGCGATTAATCCTGCGGTTGACTTGAATGGTGATTTGGCTCAGGTTGTTCAGGCCGCAGCTCTCTGCAACGTTGCTTCGTGAGTACTCATCCTCAGTTTCTCTGCTCATCCCTAATCCAAGGACTCCAGAATCCATCAAGATGCCAAGGGTACCTGGAAGGCTATTGGCGATCCCACTGAGGTCGCCCTGCAGGTTTTCGCCACCAAGCTTGGTCTCGGCAAACCTTCTCTCGCCAACCACTCTCATGGCTCATCTTCTCCCATCGCCCAAGCCAGGGCTGATGACGAAAAGTCGATGAACGATAACGACAGCACTAACGACAATGACACGAAGGTCTCCATCGCCAGCGTCGATGCCGAACCCAAGCGCTTCACACTCTTATCTGAATTTCCATTCTCCAGCGAGTTGAAACGCATGACCACGATTTATGCTGATAAGGACGACTCGTCACGCGTTATCTGTTTTACGAAAGGAGCTGTCAGTCTTCTTGTCCAGCCCTCTTGGCGGACCCACTGACACTCTTCTTGCTCTAGGTTGAGCGAATTCTCGACGCTTCCACGACTTATATCCCTTCCCCTTCCCAGGATCCCCACGTCACCGCTCCGCTCACCGATGCGGTCAAAGCCCGGATCCATCAGAAGGCTGAAGAACTCGCCTCACAAGGTCTTCGTGTGATTGCTATCGCACAGCGTTACATTACTCCAGAAGTCGCCAAGGACATGTCCAGAGATCAGGCCGAACAGGCCTTCACCTTTTTGGGGTGCGCCGGTATCTTCGACCCTCCCCGGCCGGAGACGCTCGGTGCCGTCAGGGCTTGCAAGGAGGCTGGTATCGTCGTGCACATGTGAGCCTCTATGTCGTCACCCAAACACTTCGGTGCTCACCCTTTTCGTAGGCTTACTGGTGATCACGTCACTACTGCTCGCGCCATTGCCGAGGCTGTTGAGATCATTAGCAATGATTCTCCCAAGAGCGCTGTCATGACCGCCTCGGAGTTCGATCGTCTAACTGACAAGGAAGTTGATGCTTTGCCAGAACTTCCATTGGTTATTGCTCGCTGTGCTCCCGAAACCAAAGGTTTGTCGGTCTATGTTGTTCAACTACATTATCGCGTTGACATCATCCTCTAGTTCGAATGATTTTGGCTGGCAAGCGACGAGGCAAGCATATGGCGATGACCGGTGATGGGGTCAATGACTCCCCCGCTCTCAAACTTGCTCCTGTTGGTATTGCCATGGGCATGGCTGGTTCCGATGTCGCCAAGGACGCCTCAGACCTTGTCCTCACTGACGAGTGCGTTTCCGAGTTTGTCCCATACCTTTCTTACTCAATTATTCATAGCAATTTCGATTCTATCCGCTCTGCTGTTGCCGAGGGCCGTCGCCTTTTCACCAACATCCAACGGTTCATTGCCCATCTGTTGTCCACCAACATCGCTCAAGTTTTACTTTTAATGATTGGTTTGGCGTTCATGGACCGCAACAGGATGAGTGTATTCCCGCTGAGTCCCCTCAGCATCCTGTGGTTGAACATGGTAAGTCAATGTCGTTTATTCATCGTTCGATTGTCTCATTCTGCCCCTAGATCACCGGATCCACTGCTGCATTCGGTTTGGGCTTGGAGAAGGCACCGTCCGACCTCATGAAGCGTCCCCCTCATGATGTTAAGGATGGTGTGTTTACCTGGCCCGTAATTTGTGATTGTTTCTCCTATGGTATCATCATGGGCGCTACTTGTCTTCTCAACGTCAGTAATCTTCCTTGATCGAAGTCATTCGTGAGATTGATCGACTTTCTCGCAGTTCGTCATTGTCATCTACGGAGTCGAGCATGGCTTCCTTGGAGCGAACTGTAACGACGAAGTTACTCCGGCGTGTGACGCTGTTTTCCGCGCCCGCTCTACTGTTTTCGCAACCCTCGTCTTTGAGATTCTGCTTTACGCTCTCATTCTGAAGTCTTGTACGTGATATTCTGTCTGGTTTAGTTATTGTACGTTACTGATCGAAGTTCAGTCGAACGATCCCTTTTCTCGCTCAACCCCGGCGTGCCCTTCTACAAAGACTGGTGGGCTAACCAGGTTCTTCTTTGGTCCGTCGTTATAGGCATGGTCAGCGTGGTGCTGCGTAAGTCTTACCTTCCCCACCGTTGCGTTCGCTTCATTGATAACCTTCACCAGCTCTTTACATCCCCGTGCTCAACACCCGGATCTTCTATCAAACTGGCATTGGCTGGGAGTGGGGCTTGGTCATCGGCATGACGCTCATGTTTGTTGCGTGGTCTGAAGTTTGGAAGTTGATTCGTAAGGATCTTTACAAGCGATGGATTCCCGTGCTGCCGAAGAACGAGAATGCTTCTGTTTGTTGACGGATTCCGCCCCCCGCCCCCCTCTTCCCTCTTTATAATGCCTTCATGTCGTTCCTCTTTGCTTTCGTGTTGAAGTAGTAGTGTTTTACACAAATTGACGGTTGACTTTTTACACCTGGGGCATTCATCTGAAAAAATGCCATGCATGTACATACGTAACCAAGGGCGGGATAACCGATTATTACTGCCTTCTTATGTTTTCTTATGCCCACCATCATCGACCTTCCTACCGAACTCCTCACGATTATCTTTCATGACCTCTTCGACCTGTATAGCCCACGAGAGAGGTCCGATGCAACCAACTTCTTTCGCCAATGCGCTCTGGTCTCCAAGGCTTTGTTACCAGTGGCTCAGGCCCGCTTATTCGAGCGTTTCCACCTCTCTTCCTTCAGAGATCCTATCTTACGAGCACCCCACCTGCAGCAATACGTTCGCTGGCTAACCATCGATCTTGATCTCGACCTCGTACCAGAATTGCCCGATGACCCCGACTTTGCGGAATTCCGGTATGAAGAACCATGGCCGGGTTTCTTCCCGACTTCCTTTGCCTCCTTCAAGAAACTCATGACGCTTTCCATGCGAGACATGTCAGATTGGTACGCTCTGCCAAGCTCTCTGAAGACCAGCCTTAAACAGGTCATGTCATCTTCAAAATTCAATCGCCTTTTCATGGAGGGTTGTTGCTTTGACACCGATCTGTCCGACTTGAAAGAAATACTGACACTATGCTGCGACAACCTTCAGCGGCTCGTAATCGAGGACTCGGGCTCGGCGGCATGGATGGGGGGTGGAGGGGGAGAAGATGATGTTAACAGAGAGACGAAAGTGAGCAAACCAGTCATCTTACCTCGTCTCGAAATTCTGGAGCTCTGTACCGTTGAACGACGCTTCGACACGACACCATTCATCATATGTTCAAGACTGAAGGAATTCCACGTCGACATAAGCTGGCTCGAAGCAAAATCCTATCATCTTCCACTATTTCTGCCCCAAGAATTGCAGGTCCTAAGCATAGAGGGTATGTCCCGCCGTTTAGCTTGGATCATACGAGGGAGGTTGACCATTCCCAGCCAACACAGGTACTCGGTGGGACACATCAGTTCCTCCAGTTGACATACGACCACCGTCGGTATCAATCACAGCGCTTCGCACTGAAACGACAATTGGAGAAACTTTTCAGTGGCTCGTTGACTTCGTTCTCGGGCTTCCTCAACCAAATTCCCTACAGAAAGTCGATGTGACCATTCGCGAAACCATTCGAATTCATGAGCGTGGCGAATTGTGCGCAACGCACTTACAATGTCTTTCTGGAGTCTTGCGCAACCTTAAGCACCATGGACGCCTCGAGCATTTTGAACTACACTATGTACCATGTGGGAAAGGAGATCTTGACGACCTGGAAGCAATTGAAGAAGGGCTATCCGAGGAAATTGAAGAAGGTTTATTGTCCTTTCACCTTGACAAGCCTCGATGACATCGTCGTCAGCTGAGCATTTCTATCTTGTTTATATTCTAATAATTATCAAACGTCATTCGGTATCCATCCATGCCAACCGTACATAGGGCTTGAAAGGACAACAGACACCATCGGATATTGATGTGCAAGGTTGTTGGGTGAGGACGAATTGGGAAAACGGCTTCGATTATAAGAAATGAATAAATAAGAACTAAATCAACAAGAAGGTTATACGTATTAGATGACGCTCGCGAACGCATGGTCTACTGTAGAGGAGAGACTGAGACTGGTGGCCGGGGGAGACATGAGAAGGTGGGTTTACAGCTTGAAACCACCTTTCCAAAGGCGGCCAAACGTGTTGTCCGAGTCGTAGGTAGCCTGGATGTCCTTGAGGCGAAGGTAATTGACTGAGCCGTAGGAGGAGTAAACATCCTGCTCAGGTAAGGCGTAGTTTGAGTAAAGCCAATGGTGGTATGAGTTGCGGGTTTGAGCCTCTTGCGTCGCCCAAGCAATCACACCACGAACTGCGCTCTCCATGGCAGCGTCGTCAGTCTGGGATTTCCATACGGTGTTCAGGTTCAAGACTAAGAAGACAACGCTTGGTGAGGGAGAAGAAGCATGGAAGTGAAAGACGCACGAATGAGATCACCATCGGCAGGAGAGAGTCCTAGGGGAGTACCACCATTCGCCGCTGTGGCTTGCAGGTGGGTCACAGCGATCGGCTGGAAGCTCGCAGACCATTGAACCTGTGGTTTCCCAACAAGCGGTGCGAAAAGCTCATGACACTTCTCGTAGATACCGATGACCGTGTCAACGTCGATCTTGAGAGTGACAGTCGAGAAAATGCGTCGAAGACCAGAGGGAAATGCATCGTCGACTTCTCCGCTCAGTGATTGTTGGTTGGTGTTGCCGCGGATAGAGTCGGTGCCAAGGATGAACGGAACAGCCAACATGTCGTCGAAGAGGTCCGTTTGCGAGACGTCTGCGCCGAGGTAGGCGTAGGAAGAAAAGATGGTGTCGTTCTGCATGATCTCGTTGTAACCCCAGACAACAGAACCGCCGCCATGGGGGTCGTTGCGAAGCTTGAACATCATCTGTGTCATAGCATTGAAGATTTCGGGACCGGTCGAGATGGTGTGGCCTCTGAATCCACCCCACTTTGGTGTCAGAGGGTAAGCCTTGACATCGAAGCGGGTAATGATGCCGAGGTTGGTGCTTCCACCTTTCAGACCCCAGAAAAGATCGGGTTCGGAGGCTGCATTGGCGTTCACGATGCGTCCGTCGGAGAGAACAACTTCGTAGTTGACGACGTTGTCTGACGCAAAGCCGTGTTCGGGCGAGAGGTTCGAGAAGCCACCTGTCAAACCGATCAGCGCCCTGTCGAATGGTGGCGTAGGCCAACTTACCTCCAAGAATGAATCCGCCAACGCCAACAATATTGGAACGGCCACCAACAACAGTCACTCCATATGGATCCAGGGCATCATACACTTCTCCCCATGTACCTCCAGGGCCAAGGCTCGCGACTTTCTTATCTGCTGATAAGGTGGTCGCATTGATGTTTCGCAAATCGATCGCAATGCCGGGACTAGCGATGTTTGCTGCACCGGCCCAAGGCATGTTGCCGACAGAGCGAACGGAAAAGGGACATTCGCCCGCTTTCACAACCTTGACGGCTTCGGAAACATCTGCTGCATTGGTAGCAGCGACACGGCATTGTGCTACGAGCTCCGACTCCTGAGGAGTGTAGTATGACTTGCTGAGCTCCTGGAAGCCAGCAGAGCCAGGTAACATGACCTTGTCGCTCCCTAACTTGGTCACTAATTCTTGACACTGATAACAAGTGAACAGTGAGACAATGAATCTGCTGTCAAATAATGAGAGCTTACACAGTTGTTACTAGCAACGATTTGTCTCCGAAGTTCGTTGCTGATTGTAGCGGCTTGCGAGGAAGCGACGAGAGCAAAGAGAAGCAGAGAAGAGAAGGAGGAAGGCATGTCGAGGAAGTAGAGGTTTAGTGAATTGATAAATTGCGAGAATCGTGACTCGTTTTATAGTAAGAACCACGCCAAAATGTCCTATACCCACTTGAGCACCGTTTGCTCAGTGGCATTACAGTGAAATCGGTGATCCACTACTCTTCTGCATCTGGACCGAATGCCATACGGCTGGATGAGTGAAATCGACGACGCGATGTGGATATGACGAGTACAGTGTTTGTTCGGTTGTCCTGAAAAAGGATGCACACTTGACAAGATTCAACTTTCATGTGGGTTGACTTCGTCCGAAATTATCAGAACCCCCCGACATGGAGGTGGATCACTCCCTCAAAGTGGGGGCTGACACAAGTTGCCGACGCCAGGTTAATAAGGAAGTTAGTCGACGGCGGTACAACATCGGTACAACATCCAAAAGTGGTTCGGCGGACCCTCCAAAGGGCTAAGGACCGGAGCAACCGCGTTGATAGGCGAGACACCCGACATAGGCACGACTTGTAGATTCGCGAGCTCAGTTAAGTGACACCTGGAAGGGTCTCTTTGAGGTTCATGGTTTTGGGGAGGCGGCAAAGAGCACTTACTGCCAGCAGAAGCGACTGTGGAAAAAAAGTTGAAGGGAATACGGAATCCGGATCTATCGTGGCGATATGATGGGGGCCTGAGTCAGATTTTGTGAAACAATTAGCATTTGGGACCATCCAGAGTCGAACGCATCCGTGCTACTGAGTTAAAAGTAACCAAAAGGATTCGACAGATCTGAGTTGAGTTGACCCGAAGCAGTGAAGCTGCTGAACGAATCGGAGGTTGGTTGGATCTTCGGCGCCAAGTGAGCGCTTTTGTCGTGCCGGACGGCCCGCATGTTCTTCCCCACCTATTTCGCGCTAGGACCATAACTCAAGTTTGAACTTCGCAGCATTCTTGCGCTGAAACCATGGGAGTCAAAGTTGAAATCTTCCTGACAGGTGCTACAGGTCTGTCTGTAAATAAAACACTTCTCTCGGTGCTTGCCCAATGCTTGCTTTAATTTTTCTGCTAGGTTATATCGGAGGTACCATCCTACAGCGTCTGCTTCAACATCCCCGGTTTCACGATTTACACATCAACACTTTGGTTCGGTCTGTCGAAAAAGCTGAAAAACTCCGTCGATTTGGGCTTACGCCGATCATTGGTTCACTAGATGACTCCGCCCTCATGGAGGGCGCTGCATTTGGTGCAGACGTGGTGATTTCCATGGTAAGCATCAAGTCGTTTGATTGCATGATTATCTCGCTGAGTGGTTCAAATTCTAAGGCTGATTCAGATCATCTTTTGTCCCTTGAAGCGATCCTCAGCGGGATGAAAAGGAAGTTCGAAACAACGGGGTTACAACCTGTTCTAATACACACTGTACGATGCCCATAACATCCAAGATTCGAGTTTTCCTTATGTAGGATCATGTCTTGCGCAGTCAGGAACTGGTTCGTATCTAATTGGTCCTCTCAAATTCGCTCTGAAACTGTCACATCATAGGTGTTCTTATGGACAATGCAGCTGGGATGTACAAGGGAGAAACCGTATGGGATGATTCTGATCCAGTTCAGATGGCTTCCATCCCACTCACCCAACCTCATCGCATTATCGACACCACGATTTTGAAGGCCGACGAAGCAGGTCCGCTCCCTTTCTGGAACAAACCCAGTTGACTAACGCGCTGGCTTTAGGTTACATGAAATCATTTATTATTCTACCTTCAACAATCTGGGGCGTCGCGACGGGCTCCCTCGTGGAATCTGGAATATCCAATGCCTATTCCCAGCAGATCCCTCGTCTCATCCACACGAGCATTAGTCGTCGACAAGGAGGTATGGTGGGACTAGGCAAGAATATCTGGCCAAATGTCAACATCGCTGAGCGTAGGTATTTTTACGCAGGCCTGTGTAGCATGCTGAGTTTCCTGAGAATAGTCAGTGACCTCTACCTCCTCATATTCGATGCCGCCATCACTAAGTCAGAAATTGGACATGGTCTAAACGGCTACTATTTCGGCGAAAACGGCGAACATTCACTGTATGTAGTGGGAAAGGCAATCGCTGAAACCCTGGTGAAATTGGGTATCGGGAGTAGTCCGGAACCGACTACGTTTACCAAACAGGAAATCGATAAATATCTCGGTGTAAGTGTACCTCAATGCTTCATCAATGCCGCTAAATGACATCGATAGAATGAATCCTTGGGAAGCAATTCCCGCTGCCTCGCCAACCACTCCAGGTTCATTGGTTGGCGGCCTACGAGGTCAACGGTAGACATGCTATCGGATACCCGTGCTGAAACTGAAAAGGCCTTCCAATGTCTGTCACCATCCTGAATCATTTATACCTGAGTAGTATGCGTCCGTATGAAAATTCCCCCATTGATCGACTTCGCGACAAACCCTTGGTGAATCATCTGCGACATCTGCCAAGTTGCAACTCCAATGTTGAATGTTGCTCCTACCAGTGTTCGGTCATATACCCCATCTGCACCAGTAACCTTTCGATAATGAATATATGTCTGACTAAACTCGAATTTACCTTGTCCATGCAGCATGCAGTTGTGCCTTCGCTCAAATATGGTAGTCGCTCAAGCTTCTCCTTCCCCATAGATGTACTTCCGACGCTTTGAAGTGCTACAACACCTCAGGCCTCATCTCTCCTCCAATGAACATCGAGAAGCACACACTAGTCCCAAACGCTGCTTGATTGACACTGACAGATGCATCTGTCGACCCTGCTTTTGACACAAGCATTTAATTAAAGTGATGAGGAGTTCTCACTCTCTCATGGAAAGCTCTAAAACCCAGCCAGGAGAGACTGGACTAGCACTTTGGATCGCAATCAGCGAAGAATGCGCTGCATTATCTAGTAGTAGAGCGCGGAGTCGCGGGAGGCGGGAGGCGCTCTTACCAAATTGGGACCCGATCAATGACATCATCACCGAGCAGGGGCGCGTGCGGGCGCTCAGGGCGACGGCGACTAGCTTAGTAGCCGCTCGGAATTAGCCGAACCTTTTGTCTGTCTTCCCCCACATCGTCGACGTCGTCTTCAACGACGCCGACCGTAGCCATCATGGACGACCGAACCGTTGAGTTCATTCGAAACGCGAACTATCAACCATTGGATGTGATTGGAGAAGGCGCATACGGGGTGGTTTGGTGAGTTTCGCCAAGTCTATGCGTTTGGTGGCTGAAGATATCTTTGATATTACTTCCGGTCATCGTCGACGACGTTCATGAAGCTCTGCGATCCATGGACCATCACAAAGAAAGGTCGCGATAAAGCGAATCACCCCCTTTGATCACTCCATGTTCTGTTTACGAACTCTTCGTGAGATCAAGCTGCTGCGGCACTTTCATCACGAGAATATCATCGCGATATTGGACATCTTACGGCCTCCAAGTCTGGAACAGTTTACGGAAGTGTATCTCGTGCAAGAGCTCATGGAGACGGACTTGCATAGGGTCATACGGACGCAGGAGTTGAGTGATGATCATTGTCAATATTTCATCTACCAGGTGCGATCGCTTGCAAATCCTCGCGTGCATGATTCATATTTTGGAACAGACGTTAAGGGCGTTGAAGGCCCTACATTCGGCCGACGTGCTACACCGCGACTTGAAGCCTTCGAATCTCTTGCTGAACGCGAACTGTGATCTGAAGGTGCGGATGATCTGGGGGAAGGTGACTAGAGCTGAGACACCCCTCTCATAGATCTGTGACTTTGGTCTTGCCCGCTCAGCTCGACCACCACCGAACGTTGCCAATGATAGCAGCACATTCATGACAGAATATGTCGCTACGAGGTGAGTAGTTGTGCCGCTCCGGCCTTGCTCGCGATTTATCGAGGTTATAGGTGGTATCGTGCGCCTGAAGTCATGCTGACGTTCAAGGAGTACACGAGAGCGATCGACATGTGGAGCGTTGGATGTGTTCTGGCGGAGATGTTAAGTGGAAAACCACTCTTCCCTGGTCGTGATTGTAGGAGGTCACTTGAGCCTCGTCATTCCCACCAACCAATCTGCCCGCAGATCACCATCAACTGTCCATCATCCTGGATATTCTCGGAACGCCGTCGATAGATGATTTCTACGCCATCAGCTCGCAGAGGTCGCGGGAATATATCCGAGCACTACCATTTAGGAAGAAGAAGCCTTTTAGCCAGTTGTTCCCGAACGCCAACCCTTTGGTGAGTGAGTTTTTGTGGGTGCCGTACTGCGCGGACCGTCCGCGGCGAAGCCACTGCAACATAAGCTATGTTGGCGATGGTCTAACGGCGATGGATCGCGCTGAGAATAGCCGATACTAACGTACATATTGAATAGGCTCTGGACTTGATGGAAAAGTGTCTTACATTTAGCCCCAAGCGGCGCATAGACGTCAGTGAAGCTCTACGGCATCCTTACCTCCAGGTGAGAATTCCTTTCCGTTCGGCCCGCCAGATTCTGGACCTGAGGAGAACTTGCTTAGCCTTACCACGATCCCCAAGACGAGCCCACTGCTGCGCCGCTGGACCCATCATTCTTCGATTTCGATAATGGTGACCCCCTCTCTAAGGAGGACCTTAAAGGTGCGTTGTTGTTGTCGCAGGGTGCATGGATGCCTGACGGTGGTCTCTAGTTTTGATATATGAAGAAATCATGCGCTTGGATGATGGTCCTGCAGCCCTTATGTCTCCCAATTTTTCTTAGCGGTTTCTTCGTCTCTGGTTTTTCGTTTGTGAACGTGACCGTTGTACATATTCTTGGATACTCTGCTTAATATTTCAGTACTTATGTCGATTCGGGACGCTTGCCATACTATTGTCACCCACCGTATCTCCAAACAAACGTGGCTACACTCGGCCTTCTCAACTCGGTACACTTGCGGTCGCATTTCGTCATGCAGCTAGTATCCGCGATCCATCGCAGCGTGACAATGAGCGCCTCCTGTCTCCCGTTCCCCACGTGATGTATGTTTCTGGACTGGGACAAAACTCCTCGTTGTGTGAGTACGCTTGCGTTCTTCCGCCCATCTTCCACCAAGTCCCTGGTAGCCCCGCTGCTTAACGGCCCAAGCAGTGACGGTCTCTCCACCGTATTCCTTGTATATTCCAGGAAGTAAGCTTCGAAACTGAGAATTCACGCGTTGGAGTATTTTGGCTTATTCGGCTTCCTCTTATTAGCCAACGGTCATCCTGGATTTACCCCTTCTTCTTCCGGACCACCACCACGCTCTCGCTCAGCCCACACTTTCTCACTCCTTATCGTCGCCAATTGAGCCTCCATGCCTTTCGAGAAGTACTTGGAACCGCAAGCTCGGCCAGCTCGACGACCACACTCCTCCTATGCTCATCCTGAAGATGAGCACGCTCTAGCGACGCCAGTGCAGATACAACTTCCCCCTTGCATCATTGGTGGACCGCCTATTCTTGCTCAAGGAGGTGGTGCAGAAGTCCTGCCAACTGCAGCACTAAATGATGCGTGGTTCTCAAATAACGGATTCGTTCGCTACGACACCCCGTGCGTATGCGATCAGAGGTTACTTCTCGGTTTCCTGGCTGACGGCTGCGTTGGCGAAGGTCTTATCCTGGTCCAAGTCATATTTCAGATGAACAGGGGAATATCCCCCAACCCATGTTCGCATATGCCTCGTCGCCCCTAGACCTCGTTCGTCCAGGCATATTCTCCAACAAACAGTTCAATTCCTCTTCGTACCCTGATTCGTCTTCGTCCACTCCGCCGTCGGCCGAGCTTGCTTCGGCGGCGAATAACTTCCCACAGAGCTTTGGAGTTTTAGATGCATCTCCCACTCTCGGATTACCCATCTACTCAGCGACGGGCTTCGATTTGCTGAGCCTCCTAGCGCGGGTTCACAGTCGCCCGAACCAGCAGATAACTCTGGGACCTGTGGATCTTAGTTGCTCTTTCGTCGTCGTCGATGTCAGACGCCACGATCGACCTATTGTTTTCTGTTCCCCGACATTCTGCCGCCTCACAGGCTACACAGAGGCGGAGATTATAGGGCGGAACTGTCGATTCCTTCAAGCCCCCGGTGGTGCCGTCGTCAAAGGCGAGCCTCGCAAATATACATCGAATGACGAAGTTTCTCGTATGCGCAAGGCTTTACACGCTGATAAAGAGTGCCAGGTCAGGCTTGTGAATTTTCGCAAGGATGGTACGGCCTTCATGAACCTCGTCACTGTTATTCCCCTCCATGGTGGCGAACATGGTTTGGCTCATGAAGAAAACGAGGTGTATTACCATATCGGTTTTCAAGTCGACCTCAACCTCCAACCCCACGCGATGATGGAAAGGTTCAAAGACGGGACCTATCATGCATCGCCTGGACCCCCGCCCGCGACCACGCATAGGGAAAAGAAAAACCAATCTGCCCCCCTAGTGCTTTCCAAGAGCCTGCGTGTCATGCTCAATGATCCCGCTTTCATCGCTTCTCTCTCCCCCGCCTCTTCCTTGACAGCATTGCAAACCGACAAATCTGAACCCTCGCCCGAGCCTGGTCAACTCTTTAATACTCTTCTCTTATCCGCCATCCCAGATTTCATCCACGTCGTTTCGCTAAAGGGACTTTTTCTCTATGTCGCGCCCGCTGTGCGGAAGGTTCTAGGGTACGAACCCGAAGAACTCATCGGGAAGTCAATAACGGACTACTGTCACCCACATGACATTGTTCCTCTCACGCGAGAGCTCAAAGAATCGTCGGCTACCTCGGGGCAGATGCATGATGCTCATGTAGCGCACCCGTCGCGGCCTCGAACGGTCGATTTGCTATTTAGAGGTTTGACGAAGTCTGGGTCTTACGTTTGGGTGGAATGCCGTGGAAGGTTGTACGTTGAGCCTGGGAAGGGCCGAAAGGCGATTATCCTTAGCGGGCGTGCAAGGAGTATGGCATCGTTGCCGTGGTCCGATGTTCCTCTTGGTGGTGGCTTAAACACCTCCATCAGGAATACACGAGCTGTTGTCAAACCCGATGACGAGTCTGTGCAGGTGGAGGTGAAGGAGACCGAGAGGGAGTTCTGGGGGTCTTTGAGCCAGGATGGGGTCGTGCTGGTTGCTGGACAGGGTGTTTCGGCTGTTATGGGGTGGAGTGGCGAAGAAATCTTGGGACATTCGCTGGTGGGATACCTGGCTCCTGGTTCGGATTCGGCAATGAGTTCCCTGCTGGAGGTTTTACGGGGCATCCACGAAGGCACGATTTCGAAGGATCCTCAGCATTTATATTGCAAGATTCGACGAAAAGATGGCTCGATTGCGAGTACCCACCTTGTTCTCTATCAGTCTCGTGAAGATTCGCAACAGGGTGCTCAACCGAAGACGTCCGAATCCTCGACATCATCAAGCTCATTGGTTTCACCTCCCTCCATACTTCCAGTCCCTCGAGCGGTTCTCCCTGCCCCTGTGATGTTCCAGTTGAAGACGATAGATAACCTCCCCTGTAACCATCAGGCAGTGGGTACGCTATGCCACGACTCGTCAACTGATGTCTTTGAGGAGCTACATCCCTCTCGAGAAACGAGCTGGCAGTACGAGCTTCAACAACTCAAGATCCGCAATCAAGCCCTTGCCGAGGAAGTTGGGTGGCTCGAAGCTCAGCAACTTCAAGCTGAGCGCCAGCCGCAGACGCAAGTGCGATCCCAACCCCAGGCTGTTCCAAGCCAGCAGCCACAGCAGCCGACGTCTCATCCAGCCTACCATCAACAATTTCAACAACCTCAACAACCGCCCCGTCCCCATCACAAGGAACCATATGATACCGGCGGCGGAACTCGGTATCCCAACGACGTATATTCATTGAAACGGAGCTGGGACTCTGTCCAATAAATGTGTACGAATACGACTCAGGCTACGGCCTATCACTTATATTACGAACAATTAGACTGTCTCGCTATCGTGCTATCCATAGGTACCTGCATCCATACTTATATGAATGTTCTAGTTTTTCTCGTGTAACATGTATAAACTTGTAGCAGTATAATCTGTCATATGAAATGGTTCCTTAGGATCGGAGCATTACCCCGCTTTAGCGCCCGCGGGGACGGGGCGAATGGTACCCGCTCCTCCATTTATACCTTCCTCTTTCCGCTACCACCACCTCCATCGCCGCGCCGACCATTCTTGCTGTGCTCGACGATGTCGGCTGGCTTCCGCATAACCACCTCACTATGGGACAAGATCCATCATTTCGCTTCGTTCCCGCAAACTGGAGGTGTGTGCTTTGTGCATGATATGGATATAGTTTCTGGTTGACGATTCGTGGTTGGTAGTTTCTCTGCAGCAAATGGTACTCTTTGGACAGAATCCTAGTCAGGGGACACTGCTGAGAGCTAGTCAGTTCCTTGCGGGTGAGTCCATATCCCCGATTCCTTGTTCCAGACATTCATATGAACATTGCTGAATCTGCGGGATTTATTAGAGGAGCTACCTGTGAGACTGGCGCATAGGTGTAAGGAACTTGATGAGCTTCCCCACAATCTGAGTGCTATGCCGTCTATCAAGAAGGTGAAGAACTGGTACGCGGAGTCCTTCCAGGTGAGTTTGTGATGGTCGTGTGAGGGATCGGCCTTGAGGAGATGCTCACGTATGTGTCTGTGCTACAGGAACTCATTTCGTTCCCTTCGATAAACCTACCTCCGCATATACGACGCGCGTTGATGGATTCGCGGTCGGAAGAACACCTGCCTGAATCGTTGCCGAATCCATCGTTGCTCAATTACGTCGAAGACTATGCCAACACCAGCTCGCATCCCCCGAATATGATGGGAGTGAATGGTAATGGTAGTGGCTACAACAAATTGAAGCTACGCGTACCCATGGAGAGGAGGTAAGTTAATCCTAATTCTTGCACCCTAATTCGCTCATCCAATAACATTCAAGATATTACGCCGACACCAACGATATAACATGGCCACCGGAGGTTCAAGACTACAATAAACGCTTCACCAAGCTGCTGGATTCCATTAAAGCTCGTCATGACCCCACCGTCACCACCGTCGCCCAGGGTGTTCTAGAGTGGAAAAGAAGCCAGAATGCCAGACACATCGGCCTAGACATTCAAAGTTGGTTGGATCGGTTCTATATGTCTCGTATTGGCATCCGGTTTTTGATCGGTCAACGTGAGTGCGTTCCGTGTTCCGTGTAAACTGAATTGACGCGGGTCATAGATGTTGCATTGAATAACCAACCTCCTCATGAGGACTATGTCGGAATCATATGCACGAAAGCTGTGAGTGGTCGTTACGCTCCGCACGGTTTTGTTCTTGTTCTCAACTCTCAGGTAGAATGTCCACGACATTGTTCAAGAAGCCATCGAAAATGCGCGCTTCGTCTGTGAAGAACATTATGCTATGTTCAAGGGTCCCCCAGTTCAATTGATCTGTCCCAAAGACCTGACGTTTGCATATGTCCCCGGGCATTTGTCCCATATCTGCTTCGAACTCCTCAAAAACTCGTTGCGTGCGGTAGTGGAGCGTTATGGCGTCGACCACGAAGATAATTTCCCCCCAATAAAGGTCATTGTGGTCGAAGGTTCAGAGGATATCACCATCAAAATCAGCGACGAGGGAGGTGGTATCCCTAGAAGTGCCATCCCTCTGATTTGGACGTATATGTACACGACCATGGAGAACCAGGCCATCGACCAGGATTTCCATGCCAGCGACTTCAAGGCGCCTATGGCTGGTTTCGGCTACGGGCTACCGCTGTCACGGTTGGTAAGTCCATCTCTTTGCTTCTTGCCTTTCTATCCCCGCGACCTTTCGCCGTTATTTCCTATGAACTATGTTGGCTGATTCCATTCGTTGTTACTCTAGTATGCCAGATACTTTGGTGGAGACCTTCGATTGATCTCGATGGATGGATTCGGTACCGATGTTTACATCCATCTAAATCGGCTGTCAAGTAGCAGAGAACCTCTGCCCTGAGGGACTCAATGGTTCTTCTAATTATAGTGGGCCTTTCGTCATCGGACAAGAAAAGTTATTTTGATAAAGAAAAGAAGATTTGTATACTAATGGCTTGTATTCTCAATACGTTATGTGTAGTTGGTAATGCATCCACGGCAACCTATAAATTTGATCGTACGTGGTTATTCCTTTTAACCTGTACGGGAAACGATCGTTGACGTTCACTACCGGAAATAGGCAATTGATAATGCCCAATGGTCTACACATCCGCTTGACATCGTCTTAAGGCCTCCAGCTGGTATCACCAGGACCGAATCCCTAATATCCTCTAAGGCGACTTTCCCCGTTAGATTGTAAGCGACGCGAGACCTGGACCAAATCAAATTTTGCTTGAACACTCCCTGTATCGATGACCGTTCTAACCTTTCCAGAGGCAAGTCGTCTGTTCCAAACTAACGCCAGGTCTTTACCCAGTCTAATTTTTTTTCCTTGCGTTTTGAGCTCGCTTGTTCACATGTGGGCTAGGAGCCACCTTACCATGTCGGTTTGCACGATCATTATCACCCCCTCAAACTTCCCGCTGTTACCTCAACATCATTTTCCCCGCAGGGCACTGTGGTTACGTGTAGTTATGGATCGTCAATACCCGCTTGCCAGACATGGAGGGTGGGGCTGATGTTCTCGAAGTTAGATTGTGAGTTCGTGTGGATTCCACTGTAGTGATACCCGGAAACCTTATAATGTGACCAATTATGCAGGAACCAGGCATCGAACTCACTTCACCAACGGGCCTCTCTTACCATGCATGCATCCCTCAGCTCCCTACTATTGTTATTTTTCTCGGCTTCATCCCATGCTGCCACTATTAGCAATGAGTTGAGGGAAGAAATTGTGGCGAGCACCAGCTGCGTGAGTCTACTCTCTTTCATCTGACCTCTTCACAGAAGTTCTAATCGTGCTATATCCCAGTGCCAAGAATTGCTTGAAAATTTGGGAAATGGAAGAGTCATCTTTCCCGGTTCTCCCGGTTTCCAGGAGCTCACTGGCTCTTACTATACCGCGCAAAATTCGGGTCTCATCTCGCAATGTCGCATTGCTGCGATCGATGCACATGACGTTTCGGAGGCTGTCAAAATTATCGCAAAAAATGAATGCAAATTCTCCGTACGCTCCGCAGGAAGCATGCCGTGGGCTGGTGCAGCAAATATCGCTAGCCCTGGTATCGCGATCGACCTCAGTCGTATCACCGGAGTCTCCCTTTCCACGGACAAGACGGTGGCGAGCCTTGGTCCTGGGAATCACTGGGGAGCTGTTTATGATGCTTTGGACCCGCATGGTGTTACCGTTGTCGGCGGTCGTTCCAATGTCGTTGGTGTCGGAGGATTTATTCTTGGTGGTAAGAGTCCTCTCTGTAATCCATCTTTTCTCACTTTTCCTCAATATCATTTCCAGGTGGCTTCTCACATCTTTCGCCTGAACATGGCTTCGCTTCTGACAATGTCGTCAACTACGAAGTGGTCCTCTCCGATGGACGTATCATCAATACGAATGCTACTGCCGCTCCTGATCTCTTCTGGGGTCTCAAAGGCGGTAGCACAAACCTCGGTATCATCACTCGCTATGATGTTAAGGCGTATCCCCTCACTCCGAAATGGGGTGGGTTCAGAGGGTACACCGTTTCAAATGGTCCTGCCATCTTCGACGCCATGACCCAAATGTTTGTCAAACTCAGGAGTGACCCGCGTGGTGGTGCCACCGTTGTCTGGGGTTACAATCAAGCTTTCCAGAACGACACCGTTTTTGCGTCCTATGCTTACCTCGATGCCGATGTCTCGCAGACAGATCTATTCGACGACATGTTAAGTGTACCTTTCATCGATGGTACAGACTCTATCAGAAACAACACATACCAGCAATCGTTGAGCGGAGAGGTTGACTCGGCATACCCCTCTGGACTCCGACGCATCTTCTCTACTTTGACACTCAAGGTGGATGTTGATATTGCCGTTGGTATCTACGAAAAGTGTCGTGAACTCTTCGCCCCTCTTGTGGGGAAGCCCGAAGTTCAATGGACGGCCATCTTTCAACCCATCTCTCTGCCTCACCTTCAGGCAACTGCCAATTCGGATGGATCCCCTCTAGGGCTCTCTCCTGACGACGGTGATCTCATCCGTGAGTCCTTGATGTTTACGACGCCTTCACTCCAACTTTTCTGACAATCACCTTGCGCTTCCATAGTCCTCAATCTCAATACTGTATGGGCCTCCGAGGCTGATGATTCTGTTATGGAAAATGCTGTCCAAGGTGTTATTGACTGGGCGACGCAAGAGGCGAAGAGACGGAACGTCTACCACCCCTGGCTCTATTCCAACTATGCCTTGCCTGGTCAACAAGTCTACCCTTCGTATGGCGCTGATAATTATCTTCGTCTGAAGGGCATACAAACTTTGTACGACCCTGAAAATGTGTTTGGACGCCTTTGGAAGGGTGGTTTCAAGATGTAGATTGCGCTCATCTTTGATTTTGCAATGTTTTTGTTCGCATTCCCTTCGCCTCAGTGTCGCCTCATTTCCTCTTGACAATTTTCCTCTTTTTATATTTACAATAAATTAAATTACTACTAGTGTACTTTGCATCGTTCTCATAACTCGTGGCGGCAATGATATCTACTCTCTTGATCCTCCTATATATGCCTATGTGCAATGACGTGGACGGGCGCTTTTAATGCCTCTGGGGAACTTCAGGGGAACTTCAACTTGAAGCAACTTGCACTCCGTTCCAACTTCAATGCACTACTTATCTTTCTTCGCCACTCGGGGTTCTTTATACTTGATGGTAAGGCATACTTATCTGGCAAACTCAACCCTAGGCTGCCTCATGTTTCTCTGCAGCAATTGCATTTGACCCAAGCTCGGTCCTATCTTTGTCTTACCCATCGTCAGACAGTCAGACAGTCTAACGGTGTATGAATACAGCATCTCGCGCTGAACTAACGTATCGGAGCTTGTCTTCCTTGGGCCATGGCAGCATGCGTAGGTATGCTCTACTCAGGTCTTCAAGACAGATTTCGCCGCATACCAGGATCACTCAAAGCCTCAGTCCAGTGAGTGGGCCTCCGATCCTCGAAAGGTGTCCTTCTAGATCCCGGTAGACTTGCCGCAAAGGTGCCACATGTCTAGACTCGCTCAGTCGCAGGTCGTGCCTGTGTTTCGCCTATCAATAGGCGGTTGAGCCAGTAGCTCTTTTTAGGGTTCGCCGAACTACTTTTAGTTGACTTACCGCCGTCGACTAACTTCACCACCAATTTAAGCGTCGGCAACAAATTGCATCAGTCTCCACATATGGGATGCGATCCACCTTCGTGTCAGTCCTTGTATCACTTCAGGACGAACTCGACCCACATAAAGGTTACATCTTGTCAAGTGCGCATCCTTGTTGAGGACAACCGACCAACCACTGTACTTCACATATCCACATCGCGCCGTCGTCTTGGCTATTCCACTCATCCAGACATGGAACATTTGGTCTAGGTACTGAAGGTTGGTGGGTCTCCGATGTCCACTTCAATGACACTGAGCAAACGGTGCTGCTATAAAATGAGCCACGATGGTCCCAAGTGAATCATTCACCATTCACCAAACAACTACTTCATTGACATGCCTTCCTCCTTCTCTTCTCTGCTTCTCTTTGCTCTCATCGCTTCTACACAAGCTGCCACCATCAGCAATGAACTTCGGAGACAAATCGTCGCCAGCAATAATTGTGTAGGCACTCTTCTCAGTGTTATCAGAGCCGCTTACTCATCGTGACTTTCCTATCAGTGTCAAGAACTGCTCACCAAACTGGGGAGCGACAAGGTCATGTTACCTGGCTCCGCTGGCTTCCAAGAGCTCAGTGAATCATACTACACTCCCCAGGAGTCGGAACTTGTGGCACAATGTCGTGTTGCTGCAGCCAACGCAGAAGATGTTTCCGAAGCGGTCAAGATTGTCAAAGAAGGCGAATGTCCCTTCTCCGTTCGCTCTGTCGGCAACATGCCTTGGGCCGGTGCAGCAAATATTGCCAGCCCTGGTATTGCAATTGATCTGCGGAACATCAATGCGACCACCTTATCAGCAGACAAGAAAGTCGCAAGCCTTGGTCCTGGCGGGACGTGGGGAGAGGTGTACGACACTCTCGATCCATATGGAGTGACAGTCGTTGGTGGCCGCTCCAATATTGTTGGCGTTGGCGGATTCATTCTTGGAGGTAAGCTGGCTTCTCTTCCACGCCACCATTGGATAGGGTGCTGATCGGCATGACAGGTGGCTTCTCGAACCTTTCACCCGAACATGGATTCGCATCAGACAACGTCGTCAACTATGAGGTCGTCCTCTCCGACGGACGCATTGTGAACGCGAATGCAGCTTCTGAACCCGATCTCTTCTGGGGTCTTAAGGGCGGGAGCACCAACCTCGGCATCATCACCCGCTTCGATGTCAAGGCTTACCCTCTGACTCCTAAGTGGGGTGGGTTCAGAGGCCACACTATCTCAACCGGTCCCGAAATCTTTAACGCCATGACACAGATGGTAGTGAAGCTTCGTAACGATCCCCACGGCGGCGGCTCTGTTGTCTGGGGCTACAACGAGATCATGCAGAACGACACGATATTCTCCTCCTATGCCTACCTCGGTGCCGATGTTTCGCAAACGGACCTCTTCGACGACATGTTGGCAGTTCCTTTCATCCCTGGCACCGACTCTATCCGCGGCAATACCAATCAACAATCTCTGAGTGGAGAAGTCGACGATGCATTTCCCTCTGGCTTGCGACGTATCTTTTCGACCGTGACGCTGAAAGTCGACGTGGACATGGTCATTGGGATTTATGAGAAGTGTCATGAACTTTTCGCACCGCTCGTAGGGAAACCACAGGTTCAATGGTCAGCTAGTTTCCAGCCTATCGCTGTAACCCACCTGCAAGCTACTGCAGCGAATGGTGGCACCCCTCTAGGTCTCTCCCCCGCCGATGGTGACCTTATCCGTGCGTTTCCCTGCAGCCTATCATTCCACGTTACTCACCGTGTTCCTCTTTGGTAGTTCTGAACCTCAATACTGTCTGGGCATCGAAGACTGATGATGCGACTATGGAAAGCGCTGTCCGTGGCGTAATTGCTTGGGCGACACAAGAGGCTCAAACCCGCAACTCATACCATCATTGGCTTTACTCGAACTACGCCTTGCCTGAGCAGGACGTCTACTCATCGTATGGCTCTGTCAATCACCTTCGCCTCAAGAACATCCAGGCTACGTACGACTCCGACAATACGTTCGGACGTCTTTGGAAGGGTGGCTTCAAGTTGTGACGCCCTTGAATCCGTTCTCTATACACCCGCTTCCTTGCCTTTAATGACGGACTTCTCTGGCTTCCGTATAATATTTTCCTCATGCACATAATATCCTATTTATTTCACCCCATCAGTATCTTATATGTACATTTCGCTGTTTCTGGTATCATTCTGAAATACATTGAAACTTGGTTGCTCTCACCCCCCAAACCCCAATCTAGTTTAACGCCATCAATATTTCGCAAACGTTGACTACTCCGGGACTTCCAGTGCCTCACTCGGCCCTGCGGAGTCCTCTTGCTCAAATCGCCTCAATCCTGCGCTACGAACACCGAAGTTCATGCGAGATTACTAGTCATATTGGATGTGATGTCAAGGCTATACCGTAGGTATCTCCCTAGCGTCTTGTCCAATCTATGGATGTCAAGACCTCTAGCCACTAGTAGAAAAGAGCTATGATACCATTAATACGGATTATGCGCACATAAAAGGCTCCTGAGGCGGGTATTAGATAGTGGAAGCCTTGCTATTTTTGTTCGCGTTGTAATATGTCGCGGATTACCTGGACAGATACCGTCTTCCAATCATGGGCAAAGGTGCTGTGGTGCCTGAAAGAGCCATCGTTCAACAGGACGTGCATGTGGAGGTGGCCAATACTAGCGTGCGGGTGGGCGTGAAATCCGAAAACGACGTCTCTGTCTTCCATTAGACTGAGTTGAGTTGCAAACGATTTGGCGGATGATCGGCAGGCGAGCATGACGGTATACAATTGAGCGATTCGTTGGGTATTATCGGATCTCCGATACGATTCAATGAGATCGTTGTATCTTCGTTCCATGGTTTCGTTGATGGCATCGTTCACTAAAGCAACGGCATCCGCTCGACGCCAGAAGTCACGAAAATGAGTCTCCAGCTCGTCGATGATTGTGGAATCTTTCAAAGATACGACATTGTAGACTAGATGAGGGTGTTGACGCGAGTTAGGGGGCTCGGAAGCTGTGTCGAGGCAAGCATGAGAAACACTAAGTTTGCTGACCTTTCGATTTTGGGATGACGAGTAGATGCATATAAGACATGCCCGCGGATGAAGATTTGTCGACACCAGATAGGTTGACATCACTCGAGTAAAGTCGTACATCGTGTGCAGCGTTATTGCAAATGATATAAGAGTTCTCGCTCTCAGAAAGGATTCTCTGCCTCGGGTAGTGCAAAGCGTAGTCCTGGGTCAAATCAAGGCGCGTTCAGGCGGTAATCCACTGAGGTCAAAGGATTTAGACTAACGGTGAAAAATGTATCTGATTTCCTCCAAGGAATACCTATACCGTTGGAAGATTGGCCGACCAGAGCTGGTGGTATAAGTCCTTTCCTAGGAGGTATGGTTCAAAGTGCCGCCAAAATGCGAAACAAGATGTAACTTACAAGATGACGTAGGCACAATTATCCTCGCGCGCTTCGTACGACTTCAGCTCTCTGATGGCATCAGGGTTCGCGAGGAACTCTTCTCGGAGCTTCGTGACTTCGCCAAGGTGCTTCGCCGCGTTTCCATTCAGGACGTTTTGGATGGATTCAAAATTGTTGGACATGCAAAAGATGGGGGATGGTGGGAGTGTGTGCTAAAGTGCAGTTCCACAAACGGTCAACCTTAAGAGGGTTGCAGGGCTGTTGCCACTGTAGGCGCCACGTGAACGGCGCTGAACAGGGGCGTTGTCGCGATGAGGCACAAGATGGAACAATCATTACAATGCGCCTCAATCCTCACTTTTCTCAGCCTTGGTATCACTAAGTATGCCCGCAATAGCCTATGGCGGTGCACGCTTTTTTATGGGGATTCTACTAAGAAGGAAATGGCTGTACAGGCTGGTCTGAAGGGATCGCATTTCGGCACGGATAATACTGCAACGAGCTTACAGGATGTTCGCATATTCCTCTTCAAGGGGCGTTGCAACATGGCCTAAGAGGACCAGTTATGTATTCTGTCAGATTTGGGCTGTGCCTTCCTTGCTTGCATGCGCGAGGCTGTGTCTAATATGTCCCCCTTCAATCTTCCTGCTCAGAGGCAAAGAACTCAAGGGGAAACATCGCATATCTTCTAATGGCAGATCGTTGTGCTCTCAAGTGACGACTGAAGCGTGAAGTTTAGGGATGATTGATGCTCCGGAGTCGGAGCTGTATCATCGATGGAGCATGGTAAACACAAGTTCCTATGCTCGCATCCTCTCATATTCGCTCATGGCTATTTGGATCACTTCGGGCTTCTATCTGTGATACATGTAGTTTTTGCCGATCCCATCTTTCCCAGCCATCATGCATAATTTTAGCTTCTACGGTATGTCTAGTAAAACTTTTCCTTCTGGGTCAACACGCAGCAATGATAGTTCCGAGCTATACGTGAGCGCTTTCATCAAGGAATATAGTAATACCTACTTATCTCGGCTAGAGGACACCGAGGGGCTTAAATCTCTGTCCCTCCAAGGGAAGCCAACGTCAAGCTTCAAGTGACTGACCCCTGAACAAAGTCCCTGAACGCGGACGCTCAGTGAAGCGCTTCGCCTTAAACCGGTCATTGCCTGATTCGATACGATGAACAGTCAAAAGTACATCAAGATGGCTGGCATGACCTTCTCACGGATGATGGGAATGGACCCACAGCTTTCGACCGGGGGAAGGCAAGGACACAGCATGTTCTCGTAGCGCTCACCGTGACCTTGGATCCTCGTTGATCCCGCAATTCAGATGTCGACTCTCTTTCTTGCGCTATGAACCATGTCTCAGAGGAACACACCGACGTTTCGCCCTATACGCCTCCTAGATTCTCCCCCTCTGATACCCTCGACAAGGCGTTAGCTGACTTGGAGAGACTCACGAAGCCCACGAAGGAGATTCTCAACCGACGCATCTACGTGAACAAGGCCTTGATCGATGGATTCGCCACTCTTATTCCTGTTGTACGCAGCATTTGCTACGTTCGGTTGCAACGAGCTTAGACTGACTCTACATCTACCAGAGCATCTTTGTCGCAAGTGTACAGGGTCAAGTGGTCGCCTCTTCACTCGAGTCTAATGGTGACTCTGTAAGCGTTGCGGCGAACTGGTTTGGATTCAACGGCTTGGTCCTCGATATCTTGGGTACTGCATTCGGTTCAATGCGATTGCTGTCCTTACAGCGGTCGACACGCGGCGCTGAAAGAAATCTGGCGTTGACGCGGGAGGCGCATGGTCTTTGCAAAGATCAGATCACTTCGATCAAAGCACGCCTAGTTCAAGATCCCGATTCCGTAACCCAGAAAGAAATCGAGACTGTTCACGAAGCCCTTGTCGAATACCAAGACTTGATGAGGAGCATCGACTCACTTTACCGCTCCGCCTTTCCTTCTCTCCTTGATCTTCGACCGGTGAACATCATCCCAGCTCGTGGGGTCTTAAACTGGGCTACGAAGAGGTCTTCCTTTGTCAAAGGAGGGTTTAGACGCATCAACATCTTCCTGGATGATTTCGTCGTTCCCCAAGTTCGACGACCTCGGTCAACTATCCCTGATCAGGTGCCAATCGTTGTGATGGCTTTCGGAATTGTCTTCCTCCTGCTCTCGGTTATCTTGCAGGCAATCGCTACGCAATTCCGTCGCGTTTGGCTTGGGTGTGTCATTTTGACCGGAGTTGTCTGTCTTTATGCGTCCCCTGGGATTATGAATACCGACGAAGGTCATCCTAGTAAGTTAGATGCTTTTCGCCAAGCGTTTCGCCGTTAACGTTAGTTCGATCCATGGTTTGTAGATCACCGAGAGCGGTACTTGAGGGAGAAGATCACAACCCTTCGCGGTAAACTTGGGCAGGAGGGGGGACTATCCAGCGAGGTACGTTGAGGTACGCACGAAGTGTCCATTTCTGTGACCGCGAGATGACAAAGAACCGGCAGTATCCCAGTAAAAACATTGCTTCACCTAGTACTCCTTGAGCAGGGGAAATGACGAGGCGCCTCAGAGGCCACCTACCACCCGCCCTCGCTCCGTTGGAAAGAACTTCGCGTCGCCTGTCTCTTACCAAAACGCATTGCTTATGACATCAGAATCTTTACGTATACATTGTCCGAACTCGCAGCTCCCAGTGTGCCTTCTCTTAAGCTATCTCGGTAGGAAAAGCATCGAAACTGGAACGAATTTAAAACAGACATTTGAAGATGCGTACATATAGTTTGATCACGTAGTATGAATGCTCAAAAGGTCCATCCCTTCTGTTATAAGCTACTACCACAAAAGCTTCAATGACCCCTCTGCCGCCTGCTCCCTGCTCCCGGCCTATCCCTGCTTCCGGCCTAAGTAGCGCGCCTCTCTTGGGTCTCCGGCTGCCCAAGGGCCTCCTCACCACGCTTCTCTAAGTGCTCGAGGCTTTCGTCGGAGCGCTTCTCTTGGACGTAGTTGTTATAGTAGTAACGTTTCTCGAGTTGCTCGGGGTCTTCAGCACGCTTCTCCTGGACGTACTGGTGGTAGTAAAAACGTTTCTCGGGGTGCTCGAGACCCTCGTCGCCACGCTTCTCCTGGACGTACTGGTGGTAGTAGAAGCGTTTCTCGGGGTACTCCAGGCCATGGTCTTCACGCTTCTCCTGGACGTAGTTGCTGTAGAAGTAACGTTTCTCCGGGTGCTCTAAGCCTGTATCAGGGCCATGAGTGTTTCATCCAGAGTACTGTGTGTATGGGAGACTTACTCTGCTTCGCAGGGAGCACTGCAGCGAGCGACGGTGTGAAGAGGATGGCAAAGAGGACGAAAGAGAGCGAAGTACGAAACATGCTGGAGCCTGAAGCTATTGAACTGAACAACCTGAAGAATGCGAGCGATTTCTTGAGGTATATATACGAGTGATGCAAATAATATTAGTATTGGACAGTCAATAATTCACAGAGAAAATTACTCATTTCCTGTCCGTAGTTTTCCCAAATTGAGGCTGCCCGCATCTTCTAGTACCTCATTCAAGCTTTATCGACGATACCGCGTTACGGTCAAGTGAAGCGAACAGATAGTTCATCAGACAAGGTGCGTTGCCTGGGAGAATCTCTCGAAGAACTCGGTGAGTCCTCTCCTAGTCTCACGTACAGACTCGAAGCTGAGTTTCGGCTTGTGATTTCTGCAACTTGAAGGAAGTGAGTCAAGGACTACACTCAGGAATTGGCAGAGGTGGTATAATCGAATAATGAATTACTTAACTTACCTAACTCAACAAGTTTGGCCACTCTGAAACCGCACGCATCTTCCGGCACTCGCTCAAGCTTTCTAGAATCTACGATATCTACTTCAAGCTTTCAAAGCCAGTAAACCGCTCATAGGTAGCCCGCCCCATGGATTTCTAGAATAATTTAGTGAGTAGACCAATATCTTATCATAACCACTATGAACTCAAGACTACCTTGCGGTTCACGATCTGTACGAGAAATCGAAGGCATACATAGCTTATGAGACACTCCTTAGGCCTTCTACTCTGGAGGAAGTTGGCTGGTTGACTCAAGGTGGACCATATACGATGCACTTCCGCCCCATGAACTCAAGATTAGCACTCGGGAACTATAAGATCCTAGCGAAGAGAATGCGAGTAGGGAGTAGAGCGGTGTAGTAGTAGGAACGTTCAAGGTTAAGGTTGGGTTCGAAATTTGAGGCGTAAGTCAAGTTTAAGTTGAAACCCCGAACTTCGTTCTTGTAGGTAAATATTGGCAGTTGGTTACCGGACGTCTTCCTTTGGGGTCCGGGCGGTTTCTATTCTATAACACGGCCCGAGAAAAATATTCGACATTAGACCCCAATTCGACCCGTTTGGAAATCGTAGGGAACCTGCCGCTCACAATGAAATGTACGCGAAGCCGAAGGATATGGAGAATGAAGGTTGAACGTTGAACTGTAAACACAACTGATGCTTCGGAACCTGGGTACTTCAAAGCAACGTTATCTAAAGTTTCATGGGTGGGATAGATTAGTTAGTTTGGGTGCAGCATGTCTAGCAGTTGCCCCGCCCACCTGGGCCGAGACTGCACCAGCAATCGGAATAGTTGGGTTTTTCAGCCCACGTTCCAGCAGAGGGGGAGGCGTCTGAGGTAAGTAATTGAAAAAGCTTGGAAAGAGCCTGAGCGCTGGAGAGCACAGCTTCGAAGAACATGGGTCGGAAGACTTGCAGTTTCCAATAAGGGCACAAGCCGGGACTGCGATAGCAGTATGTAGCAGTGACGGAGGGAACGACGGCGAATTCTGTGGCATATGCGTCGACGCGGTTAAGCCAGACGTTGACATAACTTACCTTCGCAGAGATACAGAGGGATTCTAATGATGACCATGTGAGTGGCGAATGGCCGGTCGACCATTGAGAGGCGCCGTTGAGTGAACATACCAGAGCTTTCGTCGGCTTAAGTACATTGGACACTTGGCGAGTGTCTTCGATTCGCCGTGCCGCTTATCGTACACAGGTAGTGCAAAGCCCAGGCCGAATGCCCGTTCTTCACTCAAAGAAAGAGATGTAAGCTGAAACACGATCGCAACTCTGGCTACTCACAGATATTCACGTCCTTTTCAAACGATGAGAGCGAGATCATACTAGGGATGACGTTGGAGAAAGGACAAGTATCCTCTCAAAGAGGTGACACTCAAGTTCCAGGGAAATTTGACGAAATCAATAAAAAGCTAAGGAAGAGTTGCCCCAGCACACTCCCTGAAACATACTTACCTCGGTGATTCTTAACGGCTGACTTACTCGCCACTGGAGAGCCGTGTTAAAAAAATTAGCTCAAAATGCCCCTTTTGATAGTCACGTCACCACACGTGATCCGATATCGCCAAAGGCTCAGCGAGTTCAAGTTACCAAAACCCTTCGATCAACACAAACGAAATCATAACCTGGCACTGTCCAGGTAAACGCAAGTCGCCATATAACATAAGCTCGGAGCCTACTAGGTGATCATGCCGTCTATTGGACCTGAAATTCCCCCTCATCTCCTCAACAATCACAACGACGACGATGACGACACGGGGGACACATCCATCGCCCCCGCGCTCGTCAAGGCACCTGCCGGCGACGACGATTCCGAAGACGATTACGCTCCGGAACTCCCCCCGGACTTGGCTGCTTCCCAGGCATCGAAGCCCTTATCACCGAGACCTACTGCTGGACCATCTATTGGGCCTTCACTACCACCCAGCTTCGGTGGCCATGCGACGTACTCCGACGACGACGACGACGATGTGGGTCCAAGGCCTCTACCTGCTGGTATAACGTACCGGGAACCCGACGCCGTTGCCCAGTTCATGCAAAAGGAAGAAAATAGGAAGAAAAATGTCGAGGCAAGTTGTCCATGGATGGAATAACTGCCCAAGCCAATCGTTGCTTCTCCTAGGAAGCTTCGAAACCCAAGGCGCTCAAAAGGGACGAGTGGATGCTAGTTCCACCATCTTCGTCTGATTTACTAGCGAGCGAGTCCGGTTTCGTCTATGATTTCTGCTGCCGCCTAATTCTTTTCTAGACCTTGATCCTACGAAATTGAGCAAAGGAAGACAATTTTCGAGATCAGCTGCGCCTCCGCGACAGACGGATAATTCGCTGTGGACAGAAACACCCGCTGAACGCCAACAGCGTCTTGCGGATGAGGTCTCTGGCAAGAAACGTCGGGCTGTCAACGCTGATAACTCACGTTCGGCAGAGGAAGAGCTAGAGCTAAGGAAAAGACAACGGCTGGATGACGAAATTCGTAGCGGTGTGGAAGCCCATTCCGTTCGTATCCTAATCTCTCTCTTCTGCACGCCCTTCTCATCATCATGCCTTTCCTAGCGTAATGTTCGCGGCGCAGCCCTCGTCGATCGACATGCTAAAAACATCAAAGACGAAGAAGATCCTAATGCTAATGCCATATGGGATCATGGCAGAGACATGGGTCTTGGAGGGAGACTGATGGATGATGCCTCTCGTGCCAAAATGCTCAAAGACGCAAAAAGTCTCGGTGATCGATTCGGGTCTGGTTCGAAGGGAGGTTTTCTCTAGGTTTACCCCCCCTGTTGGAATGCTACTGCCACCTTGTCTCGTTCAGTTATTTATCAATGCATGGAAGATCATTCAAATTGCGGTTAATGCGAATCGTAAAACACCATCATGACAACCTAACGAATCGTGCCTCTCGTCCTCCAAGCTCCCAATTTGACCACACCAACAAGTCCAACATCCCCTTACTCTGCCGGGACGTAATGGGTGTAGAAGAAACGCTTTTCTGGCGCCTCGTCGCGTTTCTCAGCAGCCTCGTAGTGGGTATAAAAGAAACGTTTCTCCGGTGTCTCTTCACGCTTCTCGGCAGCGTCGTAATCGGTATAGAAGAAACGTTTCTCGGGGACTTCGCCACGCTTTTCAGCAGCGTCGTAGTCGGTGTAGAAGAAGCGTTTCTCGGGTACTTCGTCGCGTTTCTCGGCAACATCGTAATGCGTGTAGAAGAATCGTTTCTCCAAGGCTTCGTCGCGCTTTTCAGCAGCGTCGTAGTCGGTGTAGAAAAAGCGCTTTTCTGGCACTTCGTCGCGTTTTTCAGCGGCATCGTAGTGAGTATAGAAGAAACGCTTCTCGGGTGCCTCATCACGTTTCTCGGCGTCGTAATGGGTGTAAAAGAAACGCTTTTCAGGCGTCTCGTCGCGTTTCTCAGCTTCATAGTGGGTGTAGAAGAAGCGCGCCTCCAAATCTTCGGAGCGGGCCTTGACCTCGCGGGCCTCTGTAACAAGGAGTCGGTCAGCACAGTATTCCATCATTGGTACACGTCAGATGCTCACCTTGGTCCACAGGTAGGGCGCTGGCTAGAAGAATGGCCGTGGCGAGAATGACAAATTTAGAGGGCGTGTTGGACAACATGGCTAAACTGTTTGTTGTTTCGTTCGATTCTCTGACGCTCTCTTATACTCTTCTTCTCATGTTTTTCTAGGGACATAGAGTTCTGGCTCTGTGAAAAAGCATGTTGTGCCCGAAGCGAATAGCTTTGCGATTAAGCAAATTAAAAGTTCTTATCGCAGCGATCGGTCGATGGGTGGATGGGCGGACATTGGTCGACAAACATAGCAGCCGGAAATCTCGGTACAATATTCAGCGAACTACCTCCGTAATCCACGCTCCCCCTTCGCTCTTTGTAACCGACGTCATTTTCCACCATCTATCTCCCCCAAGGATTTGCAGGGGTGCTCAGGATATCACACCGTTTCGCCGACCTCGCCGTGTCTTCGAAAGAACTTGTCCTCAAATGACCTTCCCCTTGGGACCTCTTGGGGCCTAAAACTTCATTTCACCGTTCATCGGTCACTGTTCAACATTTGTGGCTGTTACAAGCTTGGAAGGAACGCTCCTTAAGTCCCACACAAACCGAGATAAATTATCGAAGTCTGGCATGTTCTACTCAGATAATTACAAGACAATCAATGACCGTGAGGCATCACACGTTCCAATGCCTCCGGGGCTGGCGTTCGCTCCTTCGCCCAATCCCTGAGCTTGTCGAAGTTCCTGCACATCCTGGTCTGGTCGAACCGAGGAAGAGGAAGTGATTTGTGCCCTGGTGACGCTGTGGGCATGTACCAAGATACGATGCTAATGTCAGCCGAGCACATGAGGGATTGGCGGACCATGTCGATGCAGTGGGCGACATGTTCGGTATCGGAGACGTGAGGTAGATCGGTGGTTGGTCTTCTCCTTGCGAAGGGCGAAGGGGTCCGTTTGACATGGTGGTGTGCTCCGCCATATCGCTCAGGCTCGATGGCTTGTCGGACGTAGTCCTATTCCAAGTGGTGTCAAATTCCCACCGATACCCACGACGTCAAGCAGAAACCTACCAAGCAGTGCAATTGGTGGAAAACGTCGAGCCCACCAAATAGCTCCGAATGGTTTCCAAAGACCGGGACGGTGGGATCCGCAAGTCGATTGTTTTCCTCCTCCGTGAGGGATGATATGGCATCTGAAATGAAAATTAGGTCAAGCAATTGCGCAAGCACGTCGAAGGTGAAGTCACCTACAGGTCCAGATGTCGTACAGATCCCTCCATGCGTTGTCCATCGCGTCTGTCGACGGACCATCGAATACGGATGGCTCTTCCTCGTCGAAGAATCCTGTGTGGAACTTGACTAGCTCATATTCTAGGAGCGGCTCAACGGGTGCTACAAATCCTTTCGTTCAACATTAGCTTGTTGAAGAATTGGAAGGTTACTTGCTGTAGAGTAGCTCGGGGAAGATCTTGGAGGGGTCCATCACGAGCTCACGAGGCGTGAGCAAGATGTGGATTGAAGTAAAGCAAGAGAACGAGAGCAACACGATCGCCCCAATGTACAAGAAAATTTGGAGTGCCGTGGTCTTGTCGAAGTCGTCATTGTCGCCTTGCTCGAGCTTGGAATGGCTCAGGAATGGCTCATTCTCGAGCTCAATTTCGACATCGGCGTCCTTGGTGTTGTCGTGGTACATGGCGGAAATTTGGGAAGTGAAAGTGGGTTGGACTCTGGGAATTCCAGCGATCAAAGCTGTTTCGTAAAATGGGTCTCATTGTGGCCTGGCGGCAATGAGATAACTCGGGCACAATCATGCATCCGAATAGAACTTTGCATTGCTTTCGAAGCGGGCCTTAATTGCTTCCTTCCTTTCCAGGTCCGCCAGCGCAGGCAAATAATCTCAGATCCGAAGAAAGCTCGTCCTTGGGTGTAGACTTGATATGCTCTTCTATCTCTCCCTTCGCCCTCATTAACATTCCCCATCCCACCATGTTCAAGCTCGACAGATTACACCGGAGAAGGTTTTCTCGTTATGCATGGCTTGTCGTCCGCGTTCTGTGCATGGCGAATATTCTCTTGCTCGTCCTCCTCGTCGTTCGCTTTCTCGAGAAGCCAGACACCTTGGTATACTGTATGTGCCTCGATCACTATTTTGCGTTTTGCAGAAATGGCTTCGCTGACTTGTTCCGCTATAGCTCCAGCCCAAGATTTTGTCGGCTATGAGGTCAAACGTTTCAACACGGCATTCCTCGACAACGAGCCAGTGACTGTGTTTCAAGGTCCACCTTCGGACGAGATGGACGCTGCCTGGGCTGATCTTTACAATGGTTCGTCTCTGTTTCCTACCCAAATTTCTCCGGTACTGAGTTTACTCATACAGCTGGAGTTTCTTGGCTCCTCCCTGAGGAGGCACGTCGCCTTAAGGAACCATCTATCGTTGCTCCTGGTTCCAAGGTCTATATCGGCGGTCTCGATGTTTTCCACCAACTTCACTGCCTCGTAAGAGTCCTCCATCGGGTACTTACTCGAGGCTGATTATTTTCTTCAGGACATGATCAGGATGGCTGCCTATCCAGATCGCTACAACGCGACCGATCGACACCCCATGCACTTGAAACGAAGTGGCACCATGGCTCATCCCCACATCTCGGATGCCGAGCACATCCGTCACTGCATCAACAGCGTCCGTCAGTCCCTCATGTGCTCGTCCGACGTGAGCGTGAATATCTTCTACAATCCCAAGCAAGAAAGACGACCGTTCCCTCGGTTCGACCAGTTGCATACTTGCCGGGACTTTGACTCGTTGAAGGATTGGGCATTCAGACGTACCACAAACGTTTGGCACGAATAGGTACTTCCGTATCATAAACATATACTTGCATGGGATGGATTCGCTCTCGATGTATGTTGCTTGGTAGCTCCTTGACCCACCACCCTTTTGTCATCGACTTGGGCATCAAGCCTCAGGGGTAATGAAAGGAGAAGCCGGGGACAAGGACTGTTCCCTCCCCTTCCTTTCGTCTATGTAGTGAGTCCGTTTGCCTCCCTTGGAAACCGCGAAAAAGCTATGTACGTGAGGGCACTACTACAAGGGCAAAATTGGGCTTCTAGAACTCGTCAACGCCATAACGCATTGACACATCCGACAATTTCTTGAAGCGACAGGAGTTACTTAGATACAATCTACTTACTCTATGTAGATAAGAGGGGACTCACGGTACGCGGCAAGTATGAGCTTGAGTCAAAGTAGATTGCCCATTTTCGACAGTCCAGTCTTGAGTCCCCTGTTTGAACTCGATCCAGCGGCGCCACTGCCGAAAGTTTATTGAACAACGGAAGCATGGGGATTGTCCCAGAGACCCGGGATACTCCCAGACATCTTCTCATGGATGTACATTGATACACCTTGGTCGCGCGAATGTTTTTTTTCTTTGGATGATTGAACAGACGGTTTGAATCAAGTAAAACATTGTTTCGCGCATATTTCGTTTCTGGGCCATCTGAGTAAATGAAAGCATTGAGAAAATGAACTCAAAAGGCTAGGATTCGCGAACACGAACCCTAGCCTGTACCTAACATCGAGTGAGAGAGGGCAATTTAGCGTTAGGATAGCGTTCGGTTAGGGTTAGGGGTTAGGGGTTAGGCTAGCTGGTTAGGGTTCGGGATGTCCCCCCCCCCGCGCATACGAGGCTTTAGTGTGCCGACTTGAGCCACCCTGGCTTGGGGGACCCCCCGAGCATAGCGAGGGAGGGGAAGGATGGCGAACAGTCAGCCCTCTGTTGCGCACATTAAAGAAAAGTCGTGAAAATGAGGGGCGGCCTTCAGGGGTTACTGAATAAAGTACACGGGGAGTGGCAATGGGCCTCGCTACTCGTTTAGGGCCAGCGCCATCCCTCCCACTGCATTCAGCACTTCCGCTCCTCCGAGATCCCTCGGAGTTCAAACAGGGGACTACAAACTCCCCTGTTCAATCGAATTTTAGGCGGAGAGCCGCGAAGATGTCAGAAGGGCCTATCGGTAACCCTTTCCGTCTCAGGTTCTAGGACACTATAGGTCCACCACGATTCACGATAGTGCAGGCTTGAAGCCGAGGCTATCGCAGCACTGGCGAGGTTAGATGTTGGCAGCTGGAAGCGGAGATCCGATCAGTGAATCACCGTCGACGTGAATATCGAACAGAGAACTCGATATCAAACGCACTGCAGTGAGAAACGAGAGGCCATTTACTAAGTATGTACATAAATTTGGCCCATTTTTTACTCAGCTCAATTGCTGTGACAGCAAGTCCAGAACTGTCCTGCGTCGTCTTAGGACAAGCTCAAAGGTTGATTGATTGATTCGGCGACGATTCCCTCAGGTTACAACCTCGGTATGGTCCTCGTGGGATAAACATCTGCATGTGGTGTGGAGCAGACCATCGACATCCTTGAAGTTGCCTTGAAGTGCCCGGAACGTTGGTCCAATCCAAGTACAATCACAATGTGGGCCGTGTTCAAGGACTTGCCAACTTGAAGGACTTACCAGGTTCCAGAAGGCTATTAAACGACGGATTGGATGTGGTTTATAATATTTTGGTACGATGTGTTCAAGAGGGTTGCTCTCCCAAGTGTCGTCATCGCCCTAGTGTGTGGTCGAGTGCAAACAAGTTCTCCGCGGAGCCGTCAGCGCTTCAAGCTTCAGGCTTCAGGCCTCGGGACCAGCGCGACTCCTTTTCATCTCCCCTACTCCAGGTACGGCGACGGAGAAGTGCTCCAATGCAAGTACATCGTCGGCGCAGTGGCTCTTCAAGCGTCATGCTGCTTGGATTGCTCCGATTCGGATTATTTTGACAATCATTTCTTTGTGCTTTGCACTCAATCATTCAATCAAAATATAACAGAGGTCGTAGGCAAGGTTATCAGTGAGTACATAGAATCTTTAGTTTAGTGCTTGAAGCCCTTGCTTGCTTCCAAACAGCAGGTCCAGCAGTGACCGTGCTCATCTTGGTCAAGACCGAACCACCCATCCGGGCAATCGACTTCCTTATCCCAGCAAACATTCCAGCAGAGGGGCGGGTGTGTGGGCTCGCCGAGGGCATAGCGGAAGGAGCGTTGAGGCGCATGGTAGCGGGGCCTCTCCTCGCTGGCGCAGGCAGGAATTGCGACGGCGGAGGTGGCAAGGGCAACAAGAGCGATAATGAACTTCATGGCTGGAAAGGACGAAGATGGGCATTAGTGCCGGTGCATTCAAGGCTGATGCATAAGTTTACCTTGTAGAAAAAGATGTGTGTTTGAGAAGAGCGAAGCTTTTGGGGTTTGCTTAACCTGCAACGGTAGATGGTGAGTATGGGGGAGAAGGACTTAGAAGAAGAGCACGTACTTGAGTTGGGGCGCAAAAATGCTGGGGTACAGGGCGATGTTCGTAAAGGCTTAAGTACCGCAATGTGAGCGGACTTGGTGTTATTCAAGTTTTCGTTGGAATCGACGCGAATTCAGGCCAGTACGGTGACATGTGAAGCTCCTTCTCCATGTACGGTTTGGGTATGTCGACCCTTGAGCAACCGATGCACAAAAACATCATATCCGAGTATGGGGCCGATTAAGGTGAGGATGCGAAGAAGATATGACATCTATGAGGACATTACACCGTCATATCTGAGGGACTAACTCCTGATATGCGTAGATATGTTCACCGCATTTCATCGCGCTCAAACGCCACAGAAGTGAGTAGAATAGAACAATCTAATCGGATCACATACTGAACCCGTACCTCCACACCAAATGTCACGGTGAAGCGAAAGAGAGGACGAAGGCAGGGTCGATATACGGTCGACTCCCAGACGTGGAGCTGCTGAAGACACGGTCGTTCATGAATTCCGCACAAGGAAAACGATTGGGCGATAAAAGGGTGACAAGCTCAAGCTCGATACCCCAATACCTTCCCTCTGTGAAGTACTTTCGTGAGTTGTTCACTCAATTTGTTCAGAAACGCGTCACTCACCGTCGTGATATCCTCGTAGATAACAAGTTCAAACCTCAGTTATTTCGACAAAGTAGCCAACGCTTATCAAGTAAGCTATGTGTTTCGTCCGAGCGCCATCGTACTGTACTGACACAGAGCTTTCAAATAGGATGAAGTCCGTAGTCCTCGCTATTTTTGCCGCAGCCTCCCTCGTCGCTGCACGCTGCGATTCGGGCAGCTCGCGTTACCAGGCTGAGACCGCGTATTTCGTGGACTCGCCAGATCGCCCGCAGACTTTGAACCTCTGCCTCAGGTTGTGTGTCGAGGACCCTAAGCACCTCGAGTGCCCTGAGCACTGGTATAGAGAGAACATGGGACTTCCCAGCAACCCCTGCTGGACTTGCTGCCAGAGCGCCGAGTAGATGCAAGTGCCAGAGATGATGTAGTACAAGTCTTCGCCTAGTATTTCGTTCTATAATGGCGTAGCAAACTTCAGAGTTAACGTTAAACGTTAAGGCCTAGGGCATTGTGGGAGTCTCAGTTTGAAACGGATCGGCGACTTGTGGTGAACCATCCACGTGAAGAAAGCGCCGATTCTTGAACGTTTGAACGCTTGAACAACGACCCCTGAGCCTGAGCATCTCGGCCACCGCCCCATGGATTCCACAGCAGGGCCCTCCTCCAGGAATCGTAAAAATGACGAGGCTACGACCCCGAAGAAGTCGTCCCAGACGGTGTCGTTCTACGGTACGCCTTATCGTATCACTTCTGATGAACCTCAGAGTCAAATTCTACGGACTCATTCGAGACTCATTCAAGCGCGAAGGGCATCGGCGGCACCTTGGAATGTCTTAGATTCTGGGACTGGTCAGAAACCCGAGGTGTGGCTCCATCGACATATTTTTTTCAAGACGCGTGAACGACCCCTGCGTGATGCGCGTGGACCACGGGAACTTGGCATGGCGATTTTACACGCCATGATAGGTGAGTCGGTGGCTCTTCTTTCAGAACCCCTTCACTTCAACCTTCTGGCTGTTAGGGCATTATCCCGTAGTTACTCAGCGTGGCTATGACCACCGAGTCGGTAGCAATGGAAACATCCTCTTACTTTCGAGCCGGGATCACTGGGAT